>JZKD02S2410508.1:73843-108354 GCA_000966675.3 Picea glauca
TTATTTTTAATTTTAAAAAAATGTGTATTTAATAATGAATTTAAAGCATTAAAAGTCTAAAATGAACTATTAGAATGTAAATAATTAGAGAAGTTATAATATTTTAAATTTTTAACTAAGTGACATTAGATATCTTTGAGAGTTTTACTTAAAAGTCTAGAAGAGAACATGTCTTCTAACTTGATCGTACTTTCGAGTGCGATGGATAAGACTAATATGGCACATCAATTGACAATAACAGTTATTCCTCCAACCACCCTAACTAAATCCAATTGACTTCTTGTTAAATTCACTGGTTTATATTTATTTTAAATTTCATATTAATAATAAAAATAAACAATTAAACTATTAATCATTTAAATAATTGTTTTTAAAAATAACAACTAAATAATTATTTTTAAAAATAACAACGAAATAAATGAGAAATAACACTCAGAGAAAAATCCATGCACTGGAGCAAAGATTATTTCATAAAGGCTTATTCAAGTACATCATAACGTTGATTAAAAGTGGTGCATTTATGCAAGTTGTTGATTATTGGACCAATGCATAATGTACCATGAGAATAAATCTCTCTGAAGGACACTCACATTCTTACTCTAGAGATTTAGGTAGCCTTCGTCCTTAACACAGAGCATGGAAAATAGTGAAAGAGTGTAAGGGAAAAATAAGGTTTTGTCGATGGTGAACTTTGACGACATTTGGGAATGGATGGAGCGACTGACATGTGACAACGTTGGTGGGGTTTGGAGGACAATGATAGGGTTTGGTTATGGCGGTTAGGGACTCTCTAGTGCAGGATGGGAGTAGGTTTGCAATTGGTTTGAGATTTTAGAGGTTGGAGCTAGCTTTTCGGGCTAGCTTGGAAGATTCTTGGAGGTCAGGGGTTACGCGACATTTTCTTTCCCTTTTTCTCTGCCCTTCGTTGGATCGGTATGGCATCGGTCTAGGCTGTAGGTTCTGTGGACGGTGGTCCAGAGGTAGGGACCCCAGATCCCACTATCGATATTCCATTAGGGATAGAGGAGATGAACTCAGTGGTTTTGGAAATTTCCCGGACATCTGGCATTGATCTGGGGACTCGCACATCAACTTCTTTGTCTTTTTTGGGTGGAATAGATTTTGGACCTTCGATTGCTTCTTTGTCGGGATTTGATTCTAGGTTGGACTCTCTTCCAAGTCTGATAGAGGGTGTTTTTGCTTGCATCAGTTTTGGATCCTAGGGCTCTCTTTAATGGTCGTAGTTGGGACAACCAACAGAAAGACTTAGCGGTGGATGATTCTTGTGCTCAATTCTTACCATCGAAGCTCATTAATGACACGAGAGATTTTCCAAAACCTGTCGTGACTCTTAGTAATTTATTTGGGGGGGTTCCTTCTCCAGGTAGGGCTCATGGTTTTTTTGTTTCTCCTCCGTGTTCGGGCTCCATGGGATTTTCATGGGGGGGAGGTCGAGAACACTCGAAGGAAGTCGGGGTTACAAATCGATTGACACATTGAGGCTCCCAGTGTGCACAAGATCACACTGATATATACAACTTGGACTTTGGTGCGGACATTGACATGGATCGGGTGGTTGAGTTATTGAAACTCACCGTGGTGGGGCTTGTGTGTGGAAAATGGTTGGTCACTGCTTTCTTGCACTCTTAGGTGGATAAATCCTGGGGCTCTAATATTTCAACCTCCCCCAATATTAAGTTTCTAGATAAGGGTTGGTTTTCTTTTGTTTTATTGGCCTCTTCTAATGTCACTTGGGCTCTCTCTAAAACTTGGTCTATGGCAGGAACCCCCATCGTTCTTAAGAAATGGACTCCAATTTTTTACGCTAAGTGGGAGAGAGTGGATGTGGTACCTGTTTGGGTTCGTTTACTAGGCCTCCCTATGAAATACTAGAAATTTGTTTGTTTCTCGACTATTGGGAGCAACTTGGGCGAATTTTTGGAGGCAGATTTCTCTTTTGACGATACTCGTCTAATGTCTATGGATAGGATCTTAGTGAGGTTGGATATTCGATCGAGACTTTTAAGGGATCTGACTATAGATAAATCTATTTGTTCTTTTATACATCCTTTGGATTATGAAGGCATTCCCTTCAGATGCCATAGATGTCACGCTTATGGGCATGGAGTAGAGGATTGCAAACTTATTTTCAAGGGTAAGTTGAGGGGCTCCTTGGACGATGGTGATGGCTCAAGGTCGGGTCATGAGGTATCAGGGCCCGAGGAATCTGGGGTGCACAAGCGGTAGATTCTCATAATTTGGACTTTGGAAGGGACAATAGGCGCCCCCCTCATTCTCCTGTAGGTATTTTTCCAGTTGATCATGACTTGGCTCATGCAAAGTCCCTGAAGTCTTCTTTGTTGGTGTGCCCAAGGTCTCTACAGGTGTCGAGTAAGAAACAATTTTATTTTCATCTAGTTTCCTCATCTAATTCTTATTTGTTGCTTCAGTCAAGCTTTTTGGGGTTGAATGTTTTATCTTCGGTGGATATTCCCTCGCCCTTCCCTCATCCATGTCCTGAGTCGGATTTTTATTCCCTCTCTCCTTCTAGGGTTCTTTTTCCTCCTCTGATTAGCACCCCTTGCACCCCCTCGAGTCAAGTGTCAAGTGAAATATGTATGACAGGGGAGCCCCACACTATGGTGTCCTTTGTGAATGGGAGTTTAGTGGTTTCTTCCTCTGTCGAATTACCCTTTCCCTTGGAAATTTCTTCTTCCTTTACTACTTCCTCTTAGAACTTTTGTGGGACTCCTTCCATATATGGTAAACAGTCGTCTTCTGGCACCCAGTCTCCTGAGGGGTTATCTTTCTACAAGAAACCTTGGGGGTTAGTGAAGTTGTGGTTGTGTCGCTGGAAGCAATTTTTCTCGATTGGTCGTTTGTGACGGTGGATGAAAAAGGTCGTTCTGGGGGTATTTCCACTGGGTGGTGTGACAAGAGCTGCAAATGTGATAGGGTTTGGGGTTTCAATTAGGGGATTGACCTAAATATGTTCTTAGGTAAGCTGGGATGCTCCCTGGTTCTTATTAATATATATCGTCTTTATGCAAAGAGGAAACATTATTGGGGTTCTTTGGCCTTATGCCCTTGGCTTTCTAAACAAGGGGCTATTGTGGGAGGGGACTTAAATTTTTCCTTGGGAGCAGTGGAGGTTTGAGGCCCCCGATATTCATTGGACCCTTTGAGTGACTATTTCACTCATTTTCTTTATTCTCATGGAATGTTGGACTTGGAGCCGATTAAATTACAGTCGACCTGGAAGAATCTTCAGGTAGGAGATGATAGGGTTGTAAAATGATTGGATCATTTCCTGCTGAAGGAGGATATGGTGGAATCATTGGCCCTTGATCAACAATGGGTTGCTGATATTGGGGAATAGGATCACAACTTGAATGTTTTGGAAATAACCAGAAGGGTTCGACAAACCCCCAACCCCTTCAAATTATTTGAAGTTTGGTTAATGGATCCTGAGTAACAAGACTTAGTACGTAATATTTCGATTCCTTTAGGAGAAAAACCTACTTCGCATGCTGATATTCATCTTATGGACAAATTAAGGAAAGTAAAATAGGATACCATATCTTGGGCGCTTGAGAAAAAATTAAAGGAGGATCAGCAGATTCTCAATATTGAAAATAAGTTGATGGATAAGAAGGTTGATCTTGGTAGAGGCTTTTGCTCCAGGGAAGCAAAGGAAGAGCCTTTTCAAGTGGAGCTTTGAAGAAGATCTATTTTGGTTGAAAAGGAAGATTTGTGGCAACTAAAAATTCGGGCTATTTGGCTCACTTGTAGGTATGAGAACACAAAATTCTTCCACTCCTTTGCCAAAGGCAGGAAATTGAAAAATACCTTTTCAATCCTTACCCAAGGGTATGGAAAATTGGTCAATACCTTCTAAGGACTATCATATTTAGGGATTTCCTATTTTAAAAATGTGTTCAAGGTTCAGGTGGGCTCCTCAATTACTGAAATTTTGAAAGTTGATAGGCTCTTCCCTCGATTTGTGGAGGACAATGAGAGCGATTCCTTGATGAAGGAGGTTACTGAATAGGAATTATTAGTTGTCATGAATACCTTCCAGAAAGGGAAGAGTCATGGTCCTGATGGATGGTCAATTGAATTTTTTCTAGGTTTCTTTAACCTATTAGGAAATGATATTTTAAAAGTTATAGAGGAGTCCAAAAAAAATGGGCATATTCACGAGCCTCTTAATGCCACCTTCATTTCTTTAATCCCCAAACCTGATAATCCATCTAATTTTGATGATTTCCATCCGATTTATTTATGTAACTATATCTACAAGATTATTTCAAAAGTCATTAGCCAAAGATTAAAAGATATCCTTTCCAAGCATATTTCATGTGAACAGTTTGGGTTTTCGAAAGGTAGACAGATTCATGAAGCTATCAGGGTGGCACAGGAAGGACTACACAATATGAAAATTAAGAAACTCAAAGGTGCAGTGATCAAAATTGATCTCTCAATGGCCTTTGATAGGGTAAACTGGCTTTATATTTGGATATTGTTGATCCATCTTGGCTTTGGAGTGGCTTTCACAAATTGGATTATGGCTTGTTTATCCTCAATATATTTTTCTATTTTGATCAATGGTTAAACCTCTTCTTTCTTCAAAGCGGAAAGGGGGGCTTGACGGGGTTTTCCTCTATCCCCACTCCTTTTTGTTTTGTTCACGGAGTGTCTTAGCCATTTCTTGATTGAGGCTAAGTCTGCTGGAACTTTCAGAAGCATCAAAATTTCTCCGGTATTATACATCTCACATCTACTATTCGTGGATGACATCTTATTTTTTTGCAATGGTTCCAGATAGGATATTGAAAAATTGAATGAGGGACTACTACTTTTCAAACATGATACTAGCATGGAAATCAACACACATAAGTCAAGTGTTACGCTCTCTCATCTGTCTAGGGAAGAGTCACATTACATTTCTGTGAGATTTCCCTTTTGGGTCTTTGATATTGATGAAGGTTTGAAGTACCTTGTCTTTCAAATGAAACAAAATGACTATAGGAAGACCGATTGGAGGTGGCTAATTGAAAAACTAGAAAAAAGGCTTAAATGTTGGAGTCATCGATGGCTTTCGAGGGTTGGACAGTTAGTTTTGGCAAAGATGGTCTTAGAGACTATTCTGGTTTATTAGATGTCTTTAGCCTGGATACCCAAAGGTATTCTGGAGAAGATGAGAAAGCAACTCTTTTTGTATTTGTGGAAGGGAAATAAGGACAAAAATGTTTTACCTTGGGTAGGCTGGGATCGGATTGCAACTCCAAAGGCCTTAGGTGGCTGAGGCCTAAAAAATATTTTCTCTTTATCTAAATATCTTGCTGCAAAGTGTTATTGTGACTGATAAGGTCTTCTAGTCTCTGGACTCAGGTAATACACCAAAAATATATCGCCCCTCTATCCATTTTGGAATGGATTCGAACTGCTAACAAATTTTGGTCGGGGATTTCTATTATTTGTAAGGTTTTGATTAAGAATTTTGATATTATGGGGAACAGACTGGTGTGGAGAGTGGGCTCTAGACATTTGGTTCGTCTTGGCTTTGATCTGTGGCCTAGGAGTCATATGGGACATATTTTTACAATGGGTGGCTTTCAACATCTTGCACAGGTGGACGATCCACTACTTACAGATGTGTGGCACTAAGGATGGATTTCGGGACATAGGCTTGGTATTCTAGAGGATGACTTGATACATTGGAATAGATACACTCAGAACCTTCAGGATGCCTCAATACTATTGGTTGAAAGAGATGACAAATTACTCTAGGATGGTGTCGGGGATGATGAATACACTCCTTGATATGGCTATTTAAATTTATCTGTGGATCTACACCATCAAGATCCCCTTTGGTGGTGACGGAAGATATGGTAACAGTCTTGTCCGGCGAAGGGAAAATTTTTGGTTTCGTCGATTCTGGAAAATAAATTACCCACCTCGAAAAATTTACAAAGGAGTCTTTTCTTTGGTCTAGACCATTGTTCTCTTTGCAAATCTCATTCAGAAATAGTAGATAATATTTTCTTACATTGTCCTTTCATTAATGAATTTTGGACTTTTCCCAAGAACTTGGTGCACTCCCTCTGGGATTGGCATGGAAATACCTCTGAATTAGTGCTACAGGCTTGGCTGCATGGTCGCAGACAAGAGGATTTTCGGGCCTTCCCTTTCATTCTGGCCTGGGGGATTTGGATCACCCGAAATGGCCACATATTTTAGGATGCAAACTTCTCTGCAGAAAGGGTTGTTGTAAAATGCTTTGGGATGTTCAATTCCTTCTCGGGTTAGGGTGGGGGAATCGTGGCACAACCAAGGTCTGTAAAGGAGGAGTCTCCTCGAGTTAAAATTAAGTGAAAAGATCGGGTCCAGATATATAAATAAGGAGTTGTGTTTGCTCCCACTGAAGGTGAAGAACTCGTGTTTTGGCTAGTTTTAGAGATGGCTACCCTCTCCGTTGATGATTACAATGTAAAAATAGTTAGCAAGGAAGTTGTACTTAATACTCATCCTATGCAAGACCATCATCTTCCTCTATTCAATTTGTATCTCACAATTCCTCATGTTTATATGAGCATTTTCTTATGTTATAAGAATCCCACCACCATATCAGAATCCTCCTTTGCAGAGGAGTCTACCCTGCAAAAGTTCTTTATCAGAGGCATTAGTTTATCACTGGTATCCAACAGATCTGGGGAGACATAACTACTTTGCAACAACCAGGGAATTGAATTCATTGAAGCTAGTGCGAACATAGGACTTTCTGAGTTGTACTTGTGCAATCTTGAGAAAACCATGGAGGGAAGTGTAACATCCCTCCATGCACTGAGCAAACTTATTCTTTCAGGACAGTTGCTCGCAAGTGATCTGGATTATTATACTTTTGGGCTTTTGATTATGATTATGTGGCGTTATGAATTGAGGACATGTTATTTTTCTACATTGGCATAGACCGGTGTTATTGAGATGGGGGGTTAATGAGTATTACCCTTTTTCAACAATTGGCAGTTATTTTTTATATTTTATTGATTACCACAATTAAGCAACAATGAATTGTATGAAAAAGCAATTATATAAATATATTTAACATCAATTACAAGGTTTATACTTAATAGTTAAGGACACCAATCCTCTTTAGAGAACCAACTCTATGAGACATAGATCCCCTTCTTCAGGGCAACAACCCTAGGAAGCACCAACTCCTTTGTATTTAGGGCACCAACCCTATGAAGATCCAACTCCCTTATCTTTTAAAATTTTATTAGTAAGGATATGAATCCTTCCATGCTCCTCCCTTCCACCCTCACTCCATAAGTATCTTCATCTTTCCTTCCTGGAACATGATTATGCTTTTGATCTTCTGATCTGGACTACAAAGACAGTTTCTTCTCACTACTCTTTCTCATTTATATACTATTCCAATTGGTGTTAGCTATGAAAGATTGTGTCCCTTTGTTTGGACCATCGCAGCTCTTCATTTCAACATTAACAATAATCACTTTTATTATTCAAACATTTATTGTTAATTATTTTAATTTAGTGAGAGTGCTTTTCGTAAATTGATAAGAGGTATGAATCGATTTATTTTTAACTCAATTCCATATTCCTACAAATATTTTCAAAAACTGAGTTTTGCGGAGGCGCTTCCTTCAACCCATTTATATGCAACCACGGGCACAGAACCACGAGCTTATTAATTTAAGCATTTTCTTCTTATTTCGCCCTTTTCCTTTTAACCCTCATATGTCCAGTGTTAGGACCGTGTTCTTCGGTACTTCATCCTTCAGGACTTCAGGAATTTGCAACCTTTCAAATCTCCCGAATCATATTTCGTTGAAACAGATCGAACGATCAATATTTAATCCTATGTTTAGATGTACCATTAAGGATTATCAGATCCCTTTCAAGTAAATCATCGGTCAGGACTTGATCAACAATTGAATGGACAGTTCTCATTCATTTTGGAAATTCAGGACTTCATCCTTCGCAATTTCTAGCCTCTTTACAAATCTCTCGAATAACAGATGCGTGTCCATAATATTCAATGATTGAGAATTCTCTCAAAGTATTATTCCAATGGAATGACTTATGTCCACTTCAGGACTTCGGGACTTAGGGAATTTGCTGGTGGTGAAAGTGCCGAAGTAAAAACTCTTGGAGTGACGTAACTTGCTGACGTCACTGTTGATGACATAGACTCTTAATGTGAGTTCTACATGTCTTAACCTCATGAATTCAAAACTTCTACCTTTGGGACATTGGGTAATTTGAATTCTCCACTTCCCAGTTCTCATGATTTGGGATTCCCCTAAGTGTAAACGTCGAGTAACTTGAATTCATCCAATGGTCATTCTTTAACCCAAAAAGGATTAACACGATCCCATGGTTGTCGAGAATTTGACTATTCGGGATTTCAGTCCTTTGGCCTTGATTATCCTATCCTTCTAATTTCCTTGATCTAATGATTAGGATATCTTTTGAAGTGTTTCCTCAAATTAGACGGCTTATGTATATTTCGAGAATTTGTTCCTTACACTGTCCTTCCACTAAACATGATCTCCCAGTCCTGATATCTCCTAAAGTGTTCTTCATATCTAACGGTTCACATTTTCTTCGGTACTTCGAACTTCATGTGATCTTACTTGTTCTCAACCCTTTTTCTCCCGAAGTGGTCAGTGATGAAATTGACCATTGCTACCTTGGTGCGCTCTAAATAGATTGGATGGTCCTCATCTTTACTTATCCTATCATTCCAGTTAACTTGATACAATGGTCGATGTGTATTTCCAAACCATAACTTGCGAGTGGTTTAATTCGTCTCCCAAACTCCACAATTGAAGTTGTGCAATTGTTGGTGAGTCAACCACAGTCATTGATCTTTGAATCAATGAGATCTAATGATTTAGAGTAATTGTGGGATTGGAAATAATGTGTAGTTTAATTCTCCCTTTTCTCTCTACAATCAATCCATGTCGTTCATTTGGATATTACATATCCACTGGTACTAGTTTGTCCTGTGGGGATTTCGATCCCAATCATGTCTTTTCACTACGCTTTCCCTTTTGAGCTTCATGTGAATCATCGACTGTTGACATCAATGACAATACATCAATGATGGTATTTCCACCATGTCCTTCGGATGCATCCCCCCTACTCTCCCGTAGGGATACATGACCTCCAAGTCAAGGATCTCTGATTCTTGAGTCAAGTGACTCTCTGGAACCTTAATGGTTCAGTTCTATATCTAAACACAGGCCGTTTCATCTCCTTGGTGCACGTCTAACAACACCTCCAAAATTCCCTTTTCCTCTTCTGCGAAATCTAAGAGTATTGGGTGTTATCTCTTTTTCTGATAAGCCTCCTCTTGATATGACCTTGGGCAATTCCTTCTTGTGACCACGTGATTGTGGGCGTGGCCAATAGCGATTTGGGATCAAACTAATTTTCAGCCCGTAATTCTCCTCGAACCTCCATGTGTCCTCTTAGCAAAAGCACGGTATGGATTGAGGCCCGCCCTCAATGTTTTAAATTCTATGCAAATATTTTCCCCGCAGTGCTACGGGATTGTTGATCTCACAATCTTGATGATACTGTTTGAACTGATGATTCAGATTTGCATTTTTTAAATCTATGGATTAGATCTACCCCTTCTCGATCAACGGTCGAGATCTCTTCATGATTCCGAACTTCGGGGTTTTAAAATCTCAAACCCTTCTTTCTTTCGTACTTCAATATTCTAGATCTGACGATCTACAAACACTTGTCATGATCAATCAATAGTCCTACTTTAACTTTAGGTTTTTGACCTTTCAACTCATATAAATGGCCCTATGACCCTCTTCTCGATCGACGATCGACATCTCCTTCGGGTTTTAGAATTATGATATTTCAAATATCAAGCCTCATCCCTCTTTCTAATGGATTTTATCCAAAGAATCTAATCCACTGACGCATGTCCTCTTGATATGATGATCGAGGATTACTTGGGGTCTTTATCCGAATTCCACATATTTGTGCCACGTCTCCCTTTGATCTGATAGTCATGAATTACTTTGAGTCTTTACCCAGAGCTCTGAGATCTATGCCACATCTCCCTTGATATGATGGGCAATAATTACTTCGGGTCTTTACATGGAGCTCATAGATCTACGCCGCATGCCTTCTAAAATTCGACGGCTCTGATTCACTTAGGGTAATTAGATGGTTGAGATTCACTTCATATTTCCGGAACTCCAGACTTCGAAAATATCAACTCTCAAACATTTTCTCCTCCTGAACTCACAACATCTGATGACTCATATCCACATCGGGTGATCCGACGCCTGATATTACTTTGGGCAATTTGACGGCTCAGATCTGCTTCGGTTGATCGAAAAATTGGGATTCACTTCGACTTTCCGGCTCTCCGGACTTTGGGAATCTTAGATCTCAAACCATGGTAGGTTCTTTCTCCTATATCTGTGAATTACTAAGGCTCGTGCACCTTTCTCCGATCATATGACTGTTGAACCTTTGCACTGTGATCCAACGACTGTCGTCGCTCCTCCTCCTGAGATTCTTTTTTCTTTCGAATTGGAAAATTTATCAGTATTCAAAGGTTTCTAACCTTTTCTCCTCCTATGAGTCCAAATCTGGGATATCATCAACACTTACGAAAAGTGTTATCTCTTTTGAGCTTGATCCTTAAAGGAATTATACTTCCCATGCACTCCTTTTGTTCTCATGATTTCGATAACTTAGATCGAAGGATTTCTTGATAAGAAATTCTTCTCACCCACCTAGCATTCCTCTGTTTTGGTTCTTCGATGCTTGGTCACTTCTTGACTTTGTGTAGTCCTTGCACCTGGTCTAAGTTTCATTTTTTCTCTCTAAACTCCTCTGAATCAATCCGAGACCCAATCGACTCACTCTTTTCATTCGAGATGCACACCTTGCATAGGAGTTTCAGAAGAGAAACAATTGAAACTTATCCAATTTCATCACAAACTCATATGATCATATTCTCGAACAATCATACATGAACGAAATGAGATAAATCACATACACATAATATAACATTCATTCATTCATACATCAAGTGAACACAATCCATGATTTGGGACAATTATGTGTACTCTATTGATTCATGAAAACAAATTACAGAATCTTGCAGTTCTCCACTATGTCTTTCTTCTACTCTAGTATTCTCTACTGATCTCTATCTCTATCTTATGATCATCATCTAGTAACTTTAGAATACAACAACAACTATATAAGGACTAGCTCCACGAGCTATCATCGTCCTGTCTGTAACCTATCCTATCACACTCTTAGCAGTTACCTACTTTTTCCTATTACAATAACTACCAGTTATTGCCATATAAGAGTCAACACTCTATATTTGCAACCCCTTACTGTCATTCAGACTTTACAAAGAAGTTACACATTTAAAATGATGTTTACAAAATATCTCAACAACCGATTTATCTCTGAAATTAATACTGAGATGTCACATTGCTACCTCCATGCTTGCATCTTTGACTTTGAAGGCGATACCCCTGCATCATACTCCTCTGGTTAAAATTTTCATGGACTCTTTTCCATGAGTTCCTGCATTTTTTTTCCATGCTTCAGAATATCAGGTTCTATGACCCAACTTGCATCTTCCATTGGATGATCTTTCCACTTCACTAAATATTCAGGCTATGTCTTCCTCCTGTTCTTCTTTCAATCTCTTTGTTCAATGATTTTATCCATCTGAGGTTTTTCTGCTATGGGAAATTGTTCTTCCCACTAAACTTATTTCTGATCATTTAATTCTCCTGCTTCATATCTCCTATAAGGATACAGTTCTACAACATTGAATATCGGCGATATCCCAACATTGTCTGGCAACTCAATTTCGTAAGAATTGGCTATGAATTTTCTAAGAATCCTGCATGGTCCTATCTTCTTAATATTCAACTTGTTATATGTTTCCCTTAGAAACCTTTCTTTTCTCAAATGAGCTAAAACTTCATATCAAAATTCGAATTGAACTTCTCTCCTCTTTTCATCAACTCTGCTCTTATATTTCAAGTTGTTGTTATGTAGCTATTCTTTGACTCTGTCATGGAGTTTCTGCATTTCTGTTGCAAAATTATCTGCTCCAACATTTCTAAACTCATCTTGATTCAGATCTCTCAACTCTGTAATCCCTCTTGGTTTTATACCATACAAAACTTCAAATGTACTTTTCCTTGTGCTCATGTTCACTGAATTGTTGAATGTAAATTCTTCTTCTGCCAGAATATGATCCCATTGACGACCTTGCTCAGTGACTAAACTTCTCAACAAGTTTCCAAGACTCTTGTTTACTACTTCATTCTTTCCATTTGTTTGAGGGTGATATGTTGAACTAAAGGACAAGTTTGTCCCCAGCCTCTTCCATAGAGTCCTCCAAAAGTGTCCTAAAAATTATGTGTCCCCATTTGATACTATGCTTCTAGGCAATCCATGTAGTCTCACCACTTCTCTGAAAAATAAATTAGCTATGTGTGTAGCATCGTTTTTTTTTTGGCATGGTATGAAATGTGCCATTCTTGAAAATATGTACACCACAACAAATATGGAATTGCTCCTTTTTTGAGTTCTAGGAAATCCCAATACAAAATCCATATTGATTGCATCCCATGACCTTTCTGGAATTTGTAATGGCTGATACCAACCAGTGTTCTCTTGCATTCCTTTTGCATACTGAAAAATTCTTCATTTGTTCACAAACTCTTTCACCTCTGCCCTCATGTTCGTCGAATAGTACAAATTACTTAGCCCTTCAAATGTCTTATCATGACCAAAATGTCTTGCTAAACCTCCATTATGTTTCTCTTTCAGTAGGTTATCTTTCATTGAGCATTTTGGTATGCATAATTGGCTTCCCTTGAATAATAATCCATCATAGATCAAATATTCATTCCATGGGCTTCTATCTCCAAATAAAGGATTCTTACATGCCTCATAAGCTTCCTTAAAATCTGCATCTTCGTTATACATCTCCTCGAGATGTTCAAACCCTAAGGTGTCCACTTGGAATTCTTGTACAATCAAACTCCTCCTGCTCAAAGCATATGCAACTTTGTTAGCAGTTCCAACGATATGTTTAGTAACAAGAGTAAAATTATGCATAAATTCTACCCATTTAGCATGTCTCTGATTCAACATTTCTTGCCTAGTAATAAATTGCAAAGCTTGATTATCACTATATAAGACAAATTATTTAGGTATTAGATAATGTCTCCACTTCTTCAAAGCTTGAATCACCGCATAAAATTCTTTTTCATATGTGGAATAATTCTTCTTGGTGTCATTCAACTTCTCACTGAAATAAGAAACTGACCTATTATCTTGACTCAAGACTTCTCCAGTAGCTAATCCACTTGCATCACATCTCACCTTAAATGTTTTTCCAAAATATGGAAAAACCAAAATTGGTTGTTCTGTGATTTTCTCTTTCAACACTTTGAAATTTTTTTCAGCTTCCTCTGTCTGACTAAAATACTTGTGTTTCTTATTCACAATGTCTATCATGGGTGCACATATACCACTGAAATTTATGATAAACTTTCTATAAAAACTTGTTAACCCATGAAAAATTCTTACCTCAAATATGTTGCTTGGCGATGGAAATTATTTGATTCATCTCACATTTTTTGGATCCATCTTCAATTCATTTGAAGAGATCACAAAACCCAAGTATATGAGTTCCTTCTCCATAAAATAGCTTTTCTTCAGATTTATTGGCAATTTTTCTTGCTGCAATTTTTTCATCACTAATGTCAGATGTCTTAAGTGTTCTTTTTGTCTTATTGAAGATTAGCATGTCATCCAGATATACTATGAAAAAATTTCCTATGAAGTATTTCAATACTTCATTCATCAATCTCATGAATGTGCTTGGTGCATTTTCCAACCCAAATGTCATGACTATCCATTCAAACAATCATTCATTTGTCTTGAATGTTGTTTTCCATCATCTCCCTCTCTCCTTCTTATGTGATGATATCCACTCTTCAAGTCTATCTTGGAAAAATAGGTTGCTCCACTCAAACAATCCATCAAATTATCCATCCTCAGTAAAGGAAATCTATACCTAATGGTTATCTTATTGATGGATCTGGAATTTGTACACATTCTCCATCCTCCATCCTTATTTGGACTTAATACAGTTGGTACTACGCATGGGATTAGGATTTACCTTACTAAACTTTTATCCAAAAACTCCTGGAATTGATTTTTGACTTCCTCATTGTCCCTAGGTGTCAACCTATAAGCTTTGTTGTTTGGCAAACTAGATCCTGGAATAAGGTCAATATGATGGCTTATACTCCTAATGGGTGGCAATGAGTGAGGTAACTCATTCACTACTATGTGAAAAAAGTTTTCTAATAGTTCTAGGATTTCTTCAGGAAAATCTCCCACATAAGTATTTGTAAGGATAACTCTAGGCTTCCTCACTACAACAAAATTCATTTCTTTCTCCTTCTTGACTTCATTCAAGAGTTCCTTCCCACTCATGAGAATTATACTTGAACTAGCTTCCCTATTTTTCTCTTTGTCTTCTATGGATAGCAACATATGTGTCCTACCATTCTGTTCTAGGGTATAAGTATTCTTTATTCCTTCATGAATAACTTTTCTGTCAAACGGCCATGGTCTCCCCACTAAAATATGACAGACATCCATACAAATTACATCACATAATATTTCATCCCTATAACTTCCTATTTTAAATTCAACTTGGCATTGTTGACTTACCATCACTTGATGTCGTTTCTGCAACCATGATACCTTGTATGGGTTTGTATGTGCAGTTGTCTTCAACTCCAGTTTCTCCACCATATCTGTCGATACTATATTGTCAGTTCTCCCACTATCTATGATCACCTTGCAAAGTTGTCCTTCGTCTTGAAGAAGTTCTGAACAGACTTATTTGTTGAACTTGTTCCTCCATCTCCTTCTCTAGTTTAAGAATAATCTTCCTCATCATGAGGTTCTTCACTCCTTCTGCTACTTTTGCTTCCACATTCTTCTACGCTTAAGTAATGTGTGCTTCACCTCCTCCTTCTTTCTTTCTCTCAGGACATTCCCAAGACTTGTGCCCTACTTTTTCATAGGTATAACATCTAACTTCACCTCCTCTGGCTCTTCCCCTTCCTATTCCTCTGGAAAAAGAGATTCTTCCTCCATGTTTTCCTTCTTGATGCAGGATCATCTCTCACGTCATCCAGCCAGCCACGTCAAGCACATGCATTCAATTGCCAAAGAGAGGCGCAGCCTCATTTAAAAGTTTGAATCTATGTAATTGAATGTAATTAATTGTTTAAGCCATTGAGCTGGGAAGCCATGATTTTCACAGGCGTAGGAGTTAATCAACTTTTAAATATTTGTAAGGCTGCAATCTAGATCCAATCTGTGGACTAGACAACCATTGAATGTAATTAATTAGAGTAATTGAGGTTTGGAGGGAAGAGCTCTAAGAGCCCCCTCATGTAAAAGATCAATTTCGATCTCATTTTAGGGGAGGATAGGTGGAGTTGAATAGGGTAAGAACAAAGGAGACGAGACCTTGTTAGAGTCTGTGCTCAGGGACACCTTGTAAACACAGGCGTTTGCCATTTTTAATACAAATAGCAGTTTTTCCTGCATGACTATGTGTTAAATGAATGTTTGTGAGTGTTCTCTATATGATATGAATGTATTTTGTAGATGTAGTTTTTCATTTGCAGGAGTCGGTTTGGTTTTAGGCTTGAGAGGTCTTTGAGGCTTCACACCAGGACGGTGTGACAGAACGCTGTGGGTTCCGATAGCCGTGCACAGAGGGTGCATTTATGAATCCTGCGGAGTCAGACAAAGGTGTGCCAGGGGGGCGCAGGAGCTGGAATAATCAATTCAGAGGAAGAGCTCAAGGTTGTTGAACACCTTGGAGGCAAGACCGTGGGAGAGGAACAAAGTTGCAGATAGAAATATCTGAGGAGTTCTGTGAACCTCTTCCAGGAGGGCATTGAGCCAGTGCAAGGAGTGCACAGAGGATGAACTCTACTGTGAGTTCAGACAGAAGAACCAGAACCACTAAGGATTCTGAGAGCTCTGCCAAGTGGGCATTGAGCAAGTGCATACGGTTCGTAGAAGAAGATAGAACTACTGGAAGTTATGGGGGAAAACACTCTACCAGATGAGCATTGAGTAGATGTGCAGACATGCACAGGAGAAGAGAACTCTTTGAGTTTGGTGATTTGAGGAAGAATCCACTGAGGGATCTTCATAGGGTTGTTAAACACCCTGAAAGTCTCAAAAAGAGGTTGCTTGAGCAGAAGGATAGTTAGGAGGGAATTACATTCTCTAGTAGGAGGAGAAAGGAGAAGGAATTTCCTTAGAAGTCTAAGTGAAGGGAAAAGATCAGGAAGGATAGCACCTTTGTTTGCACGTGAAGATTCTACAGAGGCGCAGAAGTTGCAGAATCCCTTGAGGATTCATAGGAAAATCAAAGGAGGGGAAGCATTTTCATATGTGCGCAGGCGAGAACTCACGATCGTGGATCTCGCAGAAACAGAGCAAAGTTCAAGGCCTTTGAGAAACTTGAAATTCTTCCAAGGCTGGGAAGAAAGTGCGCAAGCTCAGGAGGTACCAATAGTGGCTATCAGATCAGGCTGGAGAAAAGAGATCTGGACCATTGGTTTTCCACGTCCAGGAGGGAGCAAGAGGAGCGCACAGAAGAGGAGATCGTGAGCCATCAGATCTCACTCAGATACCCGTCAAATCGACCAGAAGTTGCACGAGGTTTAAACTTCATGAACAGGAGGGTGAAAGTTTTGAAGGAGTCGGGATATCGGGAGTCTCTAGGACAGAAGATCGGGAATCTCCATAGCGAAAACCCCGAAACAGATCTAAGTCGTCCATCTGTTAGGATACGTGGTGGAGATCAGGAGCCTGTCGACATTTTGCAAGTTGGGACTTCGAGGATGGAGAGGACATGATGTTGGAGCATATCGGCATGTGATTTCGTGAAATCGTGAAATTATGGAGGACCGTCCATCATAGGAGGATGTGTGGCGGAAATCTAAGAGCTTGGGAAAAGTCCCGAAAGGAAATCCATTTCGAGAAATTGGGGTTTGGAATTTCGCTAATCCTGAAGATAGGAGATACACGCATTTCGGGAACAGAAGTTCCAAAATCGAAAAAAGGTGAGAAGATCCGTTGTGGGCCTAGCTGACGTCACATCATAAAATCAGGATTCGAAGGATCAAAAATCTCGAGGACAAAGCATCGGGCTCTTGTGAGGTTAAACCCCGAAATCGAGTCGTGGTCTTATGGAATAGTGGTCATGTAGACCAGGAGATAGTCCTGGGGGATAAATGTTGTTAAAGCGTTTTGGCATTTCGACAAATCGGAGCTCGGGAGTTCGAGAGGACAGGGAACTCTTGACATCGGGAAACAAAAAACCCCAAAGCACGAAATTATATTTTCCCTGTTGAGGAAAGGGAAGCGGTCAGAGTGCAGAAGATCGAGAGGAAAAAGAGCAGGACCTATGGATCGAGATTGACAGAGATTCCATAAGGGAATCAAATGAGACGCTTCGGCTCATGAACTGATTGAACGATCCTGTGAGCGGACATAGAGTGCGTTTGCGCACTGTGTCAAGTTTGGTATCAGAACTTGAATCTTGTTTGTAGATTTCAGGAAAGGGAAGCGAGGAGAAGGCAAAGGAAGACAGGGTTGTTGAAGACTCTGTGATGGTTGTTTGCAGGTAAGAAACAATCAAGAAGACAGTCAAAATGACTGTAGGAGAAGCTGAGACACTCGAGGTGTAGAGTGACAACAACATATTTGCTAGGAGGGCAGACAAAGACAACAACATGGATAATGAAGGCCGTAGATATGCTGGAATGAAAAGCCCAGAGCTAATGAGTACAGCCGAAAGGGGGAAAGAGCTTGCCGACATCAGGACAAGAATGGAAGAGCTTGAACTGCGGATGCAGCAGAATACCAAGCCGAGATGGGTATATGAATGGCCCATGAAGAAGTCGAAGATAAATTGGCCAGTCAAGGAGTTGATGGCTAGAAGACAGTGTAGGTTGTTAAGAGGATGGTTGAGGCATGCTAAAAACATCGATGGACCTGAGGAAATGGTTTAGATATGTGAACCAAAGACAAGGAGAGATCTCAGTGAATTTGAGCATGAATGGGGATTGGCTGAAGATCTCAAGCACTACCAGGTGGGCAGAATAGAAATTCCCAATTGCCAGGCGGGAAAAGAGTTAATATCACTACGGGATCTTACAGACTATCATGAGGACAACCAAGGAATTTCACATTGCCAGCTGGGCAATGATTTGAGGTCGGTGCGGGATCTCGAAGACTGCCAGGAGGGTAGTGGAAGCATCTCAAATTTCCAGGTGGGCAGAGATAAGAATTCGGGACTATATGAAAGTATCATGGACTGGAAGGTGAGTTCAATTCATCAAGGAGTGCTGATGAAGATGGGATCAATTGATCTCATAGTCTGCCAGGGAAGCAAAAAATAGATCCCATATTGCCAGGTGGGTAGAGATGAGAAGATGAGACTATCTGAGGG
Source organism: Picea glauca (assembly GCA_000966675.3). NCBI lineage: Eukaryota > Viridiplantae > Streptophyta > Pinopsida > Pinales > Pinaceae > Picea > Picea glauca. The sequence continues at coordinate 92,454 of JZKD02S2410508.1, forward strand.
TCTCATAAACTCAGAGATGAGTTGGAATCAGCCTAAGGAGATGACAGAGTAGGTGAGTGCAGAAATGGATTTATATCAGCAGATGCAACAGATAGAGGAGGAGGATCCGAGAAGCCTTATAATGATTGGGGGAATCGAGATATTCATACCATTTGCCCAGGAGGAGGAAAAAATATGTGTTGTAGATGCAACAATAGCAGAAGTCAAACAACCAGCTGAGACTGTCAAGGAAGAATTGGAGCAGACATTAGAAGATTCCCAAGTAGAAGAGGATGATGAGCATTCCGAGGAGTGGCTCAATATTTTCAGCTAGGAGACTGAAAAGACTACAACATGGGAGTTTGCAGAAGATGAAGAAGAGGAAGAAGTAGAAAACATTAGTTTGGTTGATCTATATGAACAGATTGAAGCCGTGGAGAGAAGGGTGATAGTGTAGGGCATGCACATCCAACAGGTGAAGTTGGAAACTGATGAAGAAGGCGTGGGAGATCACAGTGATCTACCCATGTGCCGAAAATTTTTACAGCTGAAGAGATTGCATGAATAGAGCTAGCTACTGGAGTAGCTGGACGAAGTGATAAAGAATATCCAAGAGCTTATGATCAGGTCAACAAGGACTACCAGCGAGGAGGATCTGAGTAGGAGAAAAGAAGCAACGCGGCAGCAACAACAGGGAGATGGAGTAGATGAACAACTCCATAGATTTGATTGCAATGCAAGAGGATTTCAATAGCTAAGATGGGAAGCTCATGAGTAGGAGCTCGTGAATTTATAGCTAAGGAGTATGATGTAGGAGCATCTCTCATGTCATCCAACCAACCACATCAAGCACATGCATTCAATTTCCAAACAAAGGCGCAGCCTCATTTAAAAGTTTGAATCTATGTAATTGAATGTAGTTAAATGTTTAAGTTGTTGAGTTGGGAAGCCATGCTTTGCATAGGCATAGGAGTTAATCGAATTTTAAATATTTGTAAGGCTGCAATCTAGATCCGATCTGCGGACTAGACAACCATTGAATGTAATTAATTAGAGTAGTTGAGGTTTGGAGGGAAGAGCTCGAAGAGCCCCTTCATTTAAAACATCAATTTCAATCTCATTTTAGGGGAGGATAGGTGGAGTTGAATAGGGTAATAAGAGAGGAGTCGAGACCTTGTTAGAGGCCATACTCAGGGACACCTTGTAAACATAGGCATTTTCCATTTTTAATACAAATAGCAGTTTTTCCTGCATGACTATGTGTTAAGTGAATGTTGTGAGTGTTCTCTATATGATATGAGTGTATGTTGTGGATGCGGTTTTTCATTTGTAGGATTTGGTTCGGTTTCAGGCTTGAGAGGTCTTTGAGGCTTCACATCAGGAGGGTGTGATAGAACGTTGCAGGTTCTAATAGCCGTGCATAGAGGGTGCATTTCTAAACCCTGCAGAGTCAGACAAAGGTGTGCCAGGTGGGCACAGGAGCTGGAATCATTAAATCATAAGAAGAACTCAAGGTTGCTGAACACCTTAGAGGCAAGGCTATGGGAGAGGAACACAGTTGCAGACAAAAATCTCTGAGGAGTTATGTGAAGCTCTGCCAGGAGGGCATTGAGCTAGTGCAAAGAGTTCACAGAGGAGGAACTCCACTGTGAGTTTAGACAGAAGAACCAAAATCACTAAGGATTCTGAGAGCTCTGCCATGTTGTCATTGAGCAGGTGCATAGTGTTCACAGAAGAAGACAGAACTGCTGGAAGTTCTGGGGGAAAACACTTTGCCAGATGAGCATTGAGTAGATGTGCAGACAAGCACAGGAGAAGAGAACTCTTTGAGTTCGGTGATTTGAGGAAGAATCCACTAAGGGATCTTCGCACGGTTGTTGAACACCCTGAAAGTCTTAGCAAGAGGTTGCTTGAGTAAAAGGATATCCAGGAGGGCATTACATTCTCTAGTAGGAGGAGAAAGGAGAAGGAATTATTTCCTTAGAAGTCTGAGTGAAGGGAAAAGATCAGGAAGGATAGCACCTTTGTGTGCACGTGAAGACTCTCCAGAGGCACATAAGTCATGGAATCCCTTGAGGATTCAAAGGAAAAGCTCAAAAGGGGCAGCATTTTCATATGCGCGCAGAAGAGAACTCACGATCATGGAGCTCGCATAAATGGAGCAAAGGTCGAGGCCTTTGAGAAACTTGAAATTCTTCCAAGGCTGGTAAGAAAGTGCGCAAGCTCAGGAGGAAGCAACAACAACCATCAAATCGGGTTGGATAAAAGAGATCTAGGTCATGGTTTTTCCATGTCGAGGAGGGAGCTGGAGAAGCGCACAGAAGAGGAGATCGTGAGCCGTCAGATCTCACTCAGATACCCGTCAGTCGTTGGATCAGCTAGAAGTTGCACAAGGTTTAAACTTTGTGAACAGGAGGGTGAAAGTTTTGAAGGAGTCGGGATATCGGGAGTCTCTAGGACAGGAGATCGGGAATCTCCATAGCAAAAACCCTGAAACAGATCTAAGTTGTCCATCTGTTGGGATACATGGCAGAGATCAAGAGCCCATCGGCATTTCACAAGTCAGGACTTCAGGGATACAGAGGACATGATGCCAAAGCATATCGTCATGTGATTTCATGAAATCGAAAAATTATGGAGGACTGTCCATCATAGGAGGACGCGTGGAAGAAATCTAAGAGCTCAGGAAAAGTCCCGAAAGGAAATCCATTTCGGGAAATCGGGGTTTGGCATTTCGCGAATCCTGAAGACAGGAGATACGCACATTTCGGGAATGGAAGTTCCTAAATCGTGAAAAGGTGAGAAGTTCCATTGTGGGCCTAGCTAACGTCATATCAGAAAATCGGGATTCAGAGGATCGAAAATATCGAGGACAAAGCGTCAGGCTCTTGCGAGGTTAAACCCCGAAATAGAGTTGCGGTCATATGGAATAGTGGTCATGTGGACTAGGAGATATCCATGGGGGCTAAATCTTGTTAAATCATTTCAGCATTTCAGCAAATTGGAGTTCGGGAGTTTGAGAGGACAAGGAACTCTTGACATCGGGAAACAAAAAACCCCAAAGCCTGAAATTATATTTTCCCCATCAAGGAAAGGGCAGCGGTCGGAGTGTAGAAGATCGAGAAGCAAAAGAGAAGGACCTATGGATCGGGATTGACATAGATTCCAGAAGGGAATCAAATGAGTCGCTTCAGCTCATGAGCTGATTGAATGATCCTGTGAGAGGACGTAGAGTGCGTTTACGCACTGCGTCACTTATTTAGAACTTCCACCTTTCTCATGGTGACTATGATGTTTGACAACTTCATTCTTCAGTTTCTGAAACTTCTCTTTACCCGTTCCCTTACCTCTGCTTGAATTTCCTCCTCTGCCTCATTGGCTTTGTTTCCTGGCCATTTTTTCTTTGGCTTTCAAGGCTGATTGATAAGTATCCTTGACTTTATTAACAAACATCATGCTGATTTCCTCTTGTATTTCACATATCATCCCATTGATATACCTGGTTTTTTTTTCATCTTCATTCTCTTTCTATCTAGCCCTGATGTTCAACCTGTAAACTTCCTCAGTGTACTGCTTCAATTATAAGCTCTTTTGTCTCATGTTTTTCAATATTCTGAACAAATTGATTTGGCAATCCTTTGGGATAAATTTGGTTTTCAGTTTGGCTACCATCATGTCCCATAATATTTTTATTTTTTGCTTACCATTTCTCCTTCGTTTGGCTTGCAGTTCATCCCACCATAGCGTTGCATGAAATTTTAGTCTTGTCACTTCATGCTTCACCATATTGTCCTCTTCAATATCTTCGTAATTGAAATATTTGTCCATAGCACGTACCCAATCTAACGATTCTTCAACTTCCAAATTTTCTTCATACATTGGTACCTCTATCTTCGCTCTGGCTCCTACCATTTAAACAAATTTTATTAAGCAATCTTGTGTAGCATCCTCTACTACATTTTATTCGAAATCTTTCCCCTCTCTCTCAGATTCACTGATATCTCCAGCATTTTGTGCTCTCCTCTACGTTGTTTCCATGGCATCCAATCTCATTCAGAATCACCTCATTTCTTCTTCCATTATGTATTCTCTCTATGCCTTTTGTGTGGCATGATTCCACTACGTCACCTTCTGGTGCCTACGAGCATAAATTAATTTTTCTTGATACCAAATTACCTCCTTTCTCCTTTTGTCTACTGTCTGTAAATAAACTCAATATCAACTGTGATGCCACATGATGCAACCCCCCGAATCTGCCATAGGGATACATGACCTCCCGGTCAAGGATCTTCGATTCTTGAGTCAAGTGACTCTCTGCAACCTTAATGGTTCCCTTTTGTATCTAAAAACAAGCCCTTTCGACTCCTTAGTGTAGGTCTGACAACACCCGTAACCTTCCCTTTCTCTCTTCTTCCAAATAATAGAGTACTAGGAATTATATCTTTTTTAATAAGCCCCCTCTTGATATGACCTTGGGAAATTCCTTCTTACGACCACGCAATTGTAGGCACGGAAAATAGTAGTTTGGGATCAAACTTCTTTTTGAACCACAATTCTCCTCGAACCTCCACGTGTCCTCTTAGCAAAACCACGGTATGGATTGCAGCCCTCCCTCAATGTTTTAAATTCCATGTAGCTCTTGTCCCCGCAATTCTATAGGATCATCGATCTCATGATCTTGACGATACTGTCTGAATTGACGGTTCATAGCTACGCTTTTCAAATCTAAGGACCAAATATGCCCTTTTTTTATCAATGGTCGATATCTCTTCGCGATTCCGGAATTCGGAGTTTTGAAATATCAAACACTTATTTCTTTTATGATTCAATCTTCTAGAGCCGACGATCTATAGACATATATCCTGCTCAATCAACGGTCCTAATTTCACTTCGGGTGTTTTACCTTTCAACTCAGATCGATGGCCCTGTGACCCTCTTCTCGATCGACGGTCGAGATCTCCTTCTGGTTTTAGACTTCTAATATTTCAAATATCAAACCTCATCCCTCTCTCTAATGGATTTTATCTAAAGACTCTAATCCACCGAAGTGTGTCCCCTTTATCCGTTGATCGAGGATTACTTTGGGTCTTTAGCCGGAGTCCAGAGATTTGCGCCACATCTCCCTTTCATATAATGGTCATGAATTACTTCGGGTCTTTACCTAGATCTCTCATATCTACGCCACATATCCCTTGATTTGATGACCAAGAATTACTTCGAGTCTTTACCCAGAGTTCACAGATCTACGCCACGTCCCTTCTAAATTCCCACAGCTCAGATTCACTTAGGGTGATCAAATGGTTGATATTCACTTCGAATTTCCAAAACTTTGGGCTTTGGAAATATCAACTCTCAAACCTTGCCTCCTCCTCAACTCGTAGCATCTAACAGATCAGATCCACTTCGAGTGATCTGACACCTTAGCCTACTTCAGGTGATATTACACCTCAGATATTCTTTGGCTGATCAAACAACTGGGATTCACTTCGGGTTTCCAGCTCTTCAGACTTTGAGAATATCGTATCTCAACCCTTGGTAGGTTCTCTCTCCTATATTTGTGAAGTTATAAGATTCATGCACCTTGCTCCAATCAAACGGTTGTCAATCCTTTGCACTATGATCCAACGACCACTGTTGCTCCTCCTCCTAAGATTCTAATTTCTTCCAAATTGGAAGATTTATCAATATTAAAGGGTTTTGAACCTTTTCTCCTCCTATGAGTCTGACTCTTAGATCTCGTCAACACTTATGAAAAGTGTTATCTCTTCTGTTGGCACAGGGGTAGACCCAGGGTTCAACTCCAAGAGTGCACCAACAAGCCCTAACTACTGGCCCTTTCGACAACACCTGTGAGGAAGATGTAGTCTCACCCGAAGTAGCTATGGGGGGTTGCAAGACATAGATGTCTACAACCAAGGGAATACAAAGTGGATCCAATACAAGAAAAACACAACATCTAGATGTCAATTATCAACTTAGTCCTACCTCGCATATTTATCTATCAGAACTAACACAGTAATGGATTAACATTATATGAAGAACAAGAGAACACCACATCAATCACACAAAACACCAAGATATACATGGTTCACCCTCTCCCTAGGGCTACATCCACAAAACTATGCTTTATAATATATTAATATGAAAGCATACCTTATTTGGTCTCTTAGCTAGCAAATATTCTCTCTTTATGTTTGTCTTCCCTCCCTGCACACCCAGCTTCAAGGTTATTCGCACCCATTTGGGTGAAACCCATTAGATTTAGAAATCGAGTAAATGAAGTTTTCATCCAGCAAATTTTGTAGTCGTTATTTTACTTCTTTTAGAGTTGGAGTCGTGTGCTTTTGGGGTCGTCTAATGGGTCAAGAATTCTACTGAGTATAAATGTAATGAACACAAGTGCTAGGGTGAATTCCTCGTGTAACTATACTCCCATGCAAATGTACTTGAATGATTTTGTACATTTTTTAGTTATACTCCCATGTAACTATTTGTCTATATATATATATAACCATTACAATGTCACATCGGATTTATTTTAAAATGTGTTTATCTATATATAGTATATATATAACCACTTGCAAAACTGAAAGGTCGTGGGGAATAGAATTCCCGATATTCATCCCTGAGGTGTAGGACAGTCGCTGACAGAGTGTGTCGTTAAAGAACTCTGTGATGTTAAAGTCACCAGTTCGAAACCTGTGGGGACAAAACATCCAGCCATGTTAAGGGTTGGTGTGGCTCAGGCCGAGTGCGATCCCCAAGAGATTTTGATGGCTTAGATGCCCTTGAGTCATGGTTTCTTGGCCACAACTTAGTCCCATATGTCACGGACAAACTAACAAACTAAAAAAAAAGAAAAAGAATCCCTGATATCCACCTTTTATGGAATAATTTTTAGCGAACGTGCCATGGATAAGGTTTGTTAAAACAAACCACTATATTTGTAATTAAATTAAGTTGAAAAATAGAATATATTTAGGGTTTGGTTAAAACAAACCAACAACTTGTAATTAATGCATGCCTATAATTTTGGGGTTTAGTTAGCAGCTCACACCTATTTAATGGAATGCACCCCAAAGACATTACACACATTTTTATGCGTAATTTTGTCTCGTAAAACATGGAAAGGGTACGAAGGGTACAAGGCTACACTGTAAAGCGTGTCAAGGGTCACCTTAACAGAATTTCAAGTATTTATATCGATTTTACATGATATTTCACCAGTAATTCAATAATCCATTTTGTTTCTACATTTGAGAAATTTGTAAAAAAATCAATGTATTATTTTTCATTCCTAGGGGATTCTGGGGCACTGTAAGAATAATATAGCTGACTTTATACTCATTTTTATCAGTCCTTTTAGAGGAATGCAAGGGTGATGTTTTTTTTTCTGCATCAAAGAAGCATATTTGAAGGGTGCATTTAGCTCTTCTATTTTAAATTCCTTTTATTGTACTTGAATCATTTGAGAATTAATAAAGTGATGATGCATTCACTTATGTAAGATGGAGTATGAAAGTTATGATCATGAATTAAAGTGTTTGTTTAAGTAAAATAAATCACTTCCATGTTATAAACATCGTCAATAAAATATTCTTGGAATAAGAAAGTGGTCTTGAACTTAATGATATTTTCAAATCAATTGTTTTATAGGTTCTATCCATTTCCAGATCACTTATTCTCCAATAAGCACATCACTTGTGCCAGTATTGTATCCATATCTACAATTGTAAATTAGGCTTGTCTTACATAGAGGTACAATAAAATTATAACCAAAGTATTTTGTAGTGAACAAAAAATCCCAATACCTACAATATTGATTGGGCATTTGAAAAATTATAAAAAATCACCTTTACACGTGCAATATCTACCATAAATTTGATAGAATCTGCTACAACCCAAGATTGCAAATAGTACATCCTATTTTTCAATCCCTGAGAGATGGGGGTTGATTTTTCCATAAGAGAAGAGAGTCTAAAAGGGGTCCAAGTGAGATAATTAATTATGGGTATTACTTCATCTCATTTCCTTGAATTTTATTATCATTGGGGATAAATTCTATTTTTTGTTTGATTTTATCAGAGCCCAATCATTAAAATCATGTAAGAGGGTGGGTGTGAGAGTCACATCTCATAGTTATTAGAACCATGGGATTGATTCATAATCAACATTGGGCAGAGTGATTAGTCAATTGTCTTGGAAAAATAGAGTAAATTCATATGGGAGAGAACATGTAGTTTTTTATGAACAACAAACAAAGAGCGGGAAAAAAAGAACTAGATATAGACCAAGAAGGTTGGGTGAATTCTGGAGCATGCTGGAACATTTTCAGAGTGTTATGGAGCTGAGTATTGAAAATCAAAGTTGTCAGGCCTGGAGAGTAAAATCCTATGTGAGTTCCACTATAACAACAAGTGTTTGTTGTTATTTTCCCAATAGTTTTCCTGGCAGTGAGTTCCCTAGAGTTCCTAGTATAGAAATTCCTGGTTACCTATGTGTAATGCCATGTTCCACCTAAATAGTTTTTGACATAAAGCTTATTATTTGAGGGAGATTGTTTGGAAATGACCCGGTTAATTAATACTTTAATGAATTCTAGACTTATTACGAAATGGTTAAAATATCGAATTATGAAATGGAACAATTATGCATTATATATTGTTGAATAAAATTTATGGATGACCATGATTTTGTATAGATATTACTAGTGAGTTTTGAGTGTATAGGAATCTCAATGATTGGCTGATGCAGGTATCGTCAACAAGACCATCATACTCCGAACTGAGCCAAGGAGTAAATGTGTTGATGAAATTTTGAATAAATTAATTAAATTGACTATAGACATTAATGCTAAAAAATTCTTTAGTATATGCAGGCACAAGGATCATGCTTTCCAATCTAACTCACAAAATGAGTAGCGAGGTTATAAAGAAATAGACCAACATAAAGGGAGGGGTGGAATAGTTTCCCTGATTCTACTAACTAACACTCTTGTTGTGGTCAAAGTTGAAGAGTCAAGGACAATCTTGGTCAGAGGATTTCACAATGTCGTGGGGGTAGATTGGGTCTCAGTCACTCACGAGGTATATTGAGGGATGCACAATAAGGTGGAAGTTTTATTTGTTATCTTTTTAGCTCGGGAGGTACTCTGCATGTTTTGTGTTGTATGTAGATGTCACTTTAATGTTTATAAAGTTGTTTTAAGTGGTTCTTTTATTAAAGTGACTTTTTAATAAAGTGTACCTTCTAATTTTAAACTGACTTTATTTTCATAAAGCACGTATGTAATAAAGTGAAATCACTTTAATATTTCAATTGATTCGTTTTGGAGGGAATGGATCATGACCCTTGATCTTGAAAAAAGGCAAGATCTAATCTTGGCCTTTGGATTTAGGGTTGGGGAAGGTGAAAAAACACTTTGGAGGGAAAATGTCATTTTCATATTTATAAAAGAATTCATTGGGTAATGTGAAAGACATATTGAGAGAAGATTGAGTGATATTTTCTAAGTAAACTTGAGAGAGGAAAGTGAGAAGAAAAGAGGGCACATTTTCCAAGGATCTAGGGCACAAATCCCAATGAAAACAAATTATGTGTTTTTGTGTAGAGTTATTTTTCTGTTGTAGGAGGCCATACTGTATGGATTTGTACAATTCGTACAATTCCGTACAATATGTACAACCATATGGATTTGGCAAAGAAATCGAGGCATTTTTGGGCATGATTTTTGAGGTAGATTTTAGAATCTTGCTTGTTTTTTATGGTCTGTACAGAATAGTTCGTACAACTGACTTTTGGCATGGAAATTGAGGTACAAAGAAGGTCATACAATAGTACATATTTGGCACAAAAAATGAGGCATAATTTGGTGGGACTATTTGGTGTTGTGAGGTATTTTCCTTGGCTCAAAATGTGTATTTGTTGTTATTTTGTACTTTCCTGAAGTTGAATAATAATATCTCTCTCTCTATCATTGGGTTTCCCCACATTGGGGTTTTCCCTCACATTTTCCTAAATTTCTGAGTGTTATGGGTTGTTGTCCACTGTGTTATTTCCACTGCATATTTCTCTTAGCAATGTTTATTGCTTATTATGGTAATTTATGAATGTGGGTTTAAGAATTTATAAAGTTTATGAAGACAATTATCTCTAGGTTGCTAAGTGTTTGACTGAATATTAGCTTGCTGATTTTTTGTCATTAAAAATCTACATGGTATCAAAGCTTTGCTTCTGACTGACAATGGGCAGTGTGATTTTTTGGCAAAAGGATGTGATTTTTTCCTTGAGTTGTGACACAGAATATGGCTGCAAGCATTAGATATGAGGATCGGTTGGATTGAATTTCCAAATATTTGTAGTGGAAGTTTCGATTGTTAGTTGTTCTCAAGGAGAACAAAATTTATAACTATGTCAACTATGTTGTGGTAGCTCCCGCAACAGATCCTATTTCTTTGGACTTGCATGAGGGCAAGGAAGCCAAGGATTAGAGGATTATTCTGGATGGGGTGAAGGATCACCTTATCCCACACTTGGTTGAGAAAGAGACTGCCAAGGAGATGTGGGATTCACTTAAAAACTGGTTTGAGGAGAATAATGAGAACCGAAAGATGACCTTGAAGGGTAAGTTGAATGATACCAAGATGGGTAAGGAGGAGAGTGTCTCTTCTTATCTTACCTGGGTGGCTCAAGTAAAAGATGAACTGGAAGCTATTGGAGAGGTCATTACGGATTCTGAGTTGGTGAGGATAGCCTTAAATGGATTCACCAAAGAATGAGAATTCTTTGGGAAGTCTGTGGTGGGATGTGAGCATATACCATATTGGAGCAGACTTTGGGATGATTTCACTCATGAGGAGATCCGGGAAAGATATCAAAGCAGTGAACTTAAAACAGATAGAGCTGATGATAATGTTTCTCTTACTACAAAGAGCAATAAGAAAGGAATTTCTGGAAGGGACTTGAGTAAAGTCAGATGTTGTTGTTGTAACCAATTGGGGTAGATTACCTCTCATTGTACTGCGGGGAAGAAAAAGAAGAAGAATGAACCAGAAGGGCCTGAGACAGCTGCTACAACAACCATGGAGGACTTTTCTTCAAAGTACGAAAAGGATTTTTCTTTGGTCACCCTAGTTTCCAGTGTCGACAGAGGAGGATTTGGAAGTGATATTAGATGGATTGTGGATATTGGAGCCTCTATCCACATGACATGAATCTTTTAAGTATTCCTAGATTTCATAGAGATTGGTCCTAGACGACAAGTGGTAAATGAAGGTGGTATGGAGAAAGTTGTACATGGAGTTGGGAATGTTAGATTCCAACTCAAGTTTGGGGAACTCTTAGAGTTTTATGGAGTTCTCTTTGTTCCAGGGTTGAGGGTTAACTTGCTCTCATTCTCGACCTTGGAGGATGTAATATATTGCATATTGTTTAAGAGGGAACATGTATTTATCTACAGGCATGAAGTGGACCCAATAGAGTTGTAGTTGATTAGTAACAGTTGGTTGTGGGGCCTGATTATGTTCTTGATTCAGAGGTCCTTGCTTTCAGTTGTGTTTATACCCCATGAATACTTTACACCCCAGAAGTATGTACAATCTTCCACATGGGGGAGTGAAGAGGAGGGGTACCCCCTCTGCGGGGTCCGGGGGGGCTATACCCTCTGTTCGGGGGTTCGGGGGCGAAGCCCCCAAAGGAAAAAATGCCTTGTAAATGTATATTGTAATTTCATTGTAAATCTGGACCGTTCATTATAAGGTCACAGATCTAACGATAGAAATTATGTTAGGCTTTTTTCCCTAGAAGTCAACCCTTTGTTATGAGGGAAATGTATTGAGGCTATGGATTATGGCGAGTATTGTATTATGAGAGAGGACACTGTGAGAGAAAGAAGAGGAAGTTACAGTGGGTTTTGTTGTAGGTTGTATCCCTTCATTTGCTGGATAATAATAAAGGAAGGACCTGGCAATTTCTCTAGTGGACGTAGCCCACACTGGGTGAACCACATAAATATGTGTCTCTCTTGTATTGTGTATCTTGTGTGTTTTGTTTCCTCATTTGTTTTATTTTATTGCTACGCAGTCCTGTTTTTCTAATAGTAACTGGGTGGACAGTTTGTATATGTGGAGAGGACAACCTACAATTTATCATTCAACATCGGATGAGGAGAATGAGGAGGCTTCTGAGACTGTGGTGGCACCAAGGATTCATTCTTGCATTCCGAGAGAAGAGAGCGAGTCTCTTCTGAGAACTGGCAGGAGTCTTAGTCAGGTTGATCGAACCAATGCTTAAGATGAAGTGAGCTCAGGGTTCCAGGACATTGCTAGGAGAATATCTTGTAATTCAAGTTATGTGCAAGTGTTGAGGATGGATCCATGTTCAAAGGGAGCTCCTACAAAGAACAATGTGATGGAAACAGATGATAGTGGTGGTAGCGAGTACTTCCCTCGCTAAGAGGGAGTGTTATATTTTTAGCTCGGGAGGTACTACCCATGTTTTGTCTTGTATGCAAATGTTACCTTAATGTTTACGGTACCAGGAACTTAACTTTGTAATCGTTTTTATAAAGTTGTTTTAAGTGGTTCTCTTGTTAAAGTGACTTTTTAATAAAGCGTACCTTCTAATTTTAAAGTGACTTTATTTTCATAAAGCACTTATGTAATAAAGTGAAATCACTTTAAAATTTCAAATGATCCATTTTGGACGGAATTGACTATGGCCCTTGATATTGAAAAAAGACAACATCTAATCTTGGCCTCTGGATTTAGGGTTGGGGAAGGTGAAAAGACACTTTAGAGGAAAAATGTCATTTTCATATTTATAAAATAATGCATTGGGTAATGTGCAAGAAACGTTGAGAGAAGATTGAGAGAGATTTTTTGAGTAAGCTTGAGAGAGGAAAGTGAGTAACAAAGAGGGCACATTTTCCAAGGAGCTAGGGCACAAATCCCAAGGAAAAAAAGTTATGTGTTTTTGGGCCGAGTCATTTTTCTAATGTGGGAGGCCTACTATATGGATTTGTACACATGTACAATTACATACATTCTGTACAGTCGTAAAAATTTGGCATGGAAATAGAGGCATTTTTGGCACGTTTTTCGATCGGATTTCAGAATGTTGTTTGTTGTTGTTTGTTGTTTCTGGGCCGTATGGAACATTTCCTACAATTGACTGTTGACACAAAAATCAAGGTATGGAGCAGGCCGTACATTCATATAGATTTGGCCTAAAAAACGAGGCATAATTTGGTGGGCTTGTTTTGGTGTTGTGATGTATTTTCCTTGGCTAGAAATGTGTATTTGTTGTTGTTTTGTACTTTCCTGAAACTGAATAATAATATCTCTCTCTCTCTCTCTCGTTGAGTTTCCTCGCATTGGGGTTTTCCATGGCATTTGCCTAAATTTATGAGTGTTATGGGTTGTTGTCCACTTTGTTATTTTTGCTGCATATTTTGTTTAGAAATGTGTATTTCTTCTTATGGTAATTTTTAAATGTGCATTTAAGGATTTATGAAGCTTATGAAGACAATTATCTCTAGGTTGCTAAGTGTTTGAAAAAATATTAGCTTGCGGATATTTTGTCATTAAAAATCTACAGTATTCATCAGCGTCCAGTAGTCTCGTAATAGGGGCAACTACAGGAGTAATATGATCTCCACTAGGCGTGCCATACTCTCAATGCTAAAGGTCAAAGCGTTTGAAGGGCAGGAAGCATGGAACCCTTGGAGTAGATTAGTATATCTCGAAGGGAATGGCGTTCATGGAACCCTTAGCCTTTGTTTCGAATCAAACTTATAATATGAGGTGAAACATGTAAGTTAACATAAAGGTAAAATGATCAAATAAATGGTTAGAGTCATTCTAAAAAGTTTTGCAAATCAACTTTTATTGGAAGGGATTAGATGTTTAAGGAAAAATTAAATTATTCTAATAATTTGTGGGTAATTGGAAGTTAGATTTCAATCCAAATATAACTAAGTAAAGAAAAAAAACTTAGGAAACTAAAAATGTGCATGATATTTATTAAAGTGGATAAATAAATAGTGAATATTAATTTCATGAGAAAACAACTATATAAGAAGACTAATTGGGGGAATCATAACTCATTCAGTAAATAACTAAATAAAATGTGGGCTAGTTGAGTTAAGTGAACGACCAATTAAGTTAACAATATGGTAAAAATATTCAATTAGGAAGCATATAGGGGAAAATCTAAAAGACAAGAAAAGCAGGAAAACATCTAGGGAAAAATCCGAAAGACAAGAAAAACTGGGAAATATCTAGGAGAAAATATGAGACAAGAAAAGCTAGGGAATCTATTATGAGTTGAAAATTGAAGTGTGTTAAGAGGTGGGATCCTCTCACTTGTGAGTGGAAACTTCATAGCTAGAGTTTATGGTTGGATTTGTATAGCCTCATTGTGGCTCAAGAGGCATATGGGAAGAACAATATACTCTGCGTTGGCTGGGAAGCAATCAATGAATCTTGAACAATCGACAAGCTCAGGTGAATATTGACTAAGGGTGTCAGTGACGTTATCTCGGTGGATTGGTGTATTTGAAGTGCCACAAGTTCGTTTATTTATGGGTATCAAAATATAGTTAAATCTATGTATAATTGTTGTTGTTAAGCTACAAGAAATGTGTTACTAAGATTTTTTTTATTTTATGTGTATTTTTCCAAAAGCAATGTTCTTTGGTTACTCTAAGAAATGTTACATTCTCAAAACATTTTTTTCAACCATTTTCCTTAAAGCAACCTAATCCCATTGATTTGAAGGTATAACTCCTCGCTTGTCTAGTTGAAGTATACCCTAGAGACCGATTTGAAGATCAATTGAAACCTGAAACCATCACCCATTATGATACATATGATTACAACCTTCAACATATGATATTTTCTAATTTCATGACTATAAAATACATTTCCAAAGATAACATCCACTTAGAAGAGTGCTAAAGAAGTACAAACCAACATCACTACATCCAAATACACCTACATTGCTTATAACAATCCAAACATAATTTTCATATGGATCCTCCTTATAAAATGGTTTCTAGGATGACCTAAGGGCATCATAATAATATGTCTCAAAAATGTCAAAGTTGAAATTTTGAGCCTATAGTGTGTCTTTTAAAGAGTAAATAACAATATGTAATATACAATAGAAATGTTAATGAACAAAATGAATTCACTTGAATGTTCTTGTGAGTCAAATGACATACCATCAAAATAAATGTGTTAGAAAATCCGAGAACACTAATGCTAATAATTATTTTCTACATATTTGACTTATTTGCGGAGTTTCCATAGGATAATAGTTCACATCAATGGTTTTGATCAAGTTTTGATTAACTATTGATGTGACCTATCACAATTGAAATTTTTTGAATGCATCAATCAAAACTACATTGGAAAGCAATTGGGAGGGATGTTAAAAGAACAAACCAAATATTTCAAATAGTGGAAGTTAGAATCCAACCTATCCTAGCTTCTCAAATTCAAATTATCATTTCTTACTTGACACCTGCTACCAACAAAATTAAAAGGATGAGACTCAGTAGGAATATGTTACAAAATATAAAGATAATCATTTTTCAAGCCCTTATCTATTAATATTAAAACAGTAAGAAGAAGAACTTTCGAAAAGCATACATTTTCTCTTACAAATCTTGGCAAAACAAATGGTGCCAAATTACAAATTACATTTTTTGTTGGCCTATTGTACTCAATAATTTATGTACAAAGATTTGAAAACTTGATTGTTCTCAAATTCTACTCATTACTCTTCTTACTCTTCTTGTTACAGAAATCTTGAAATCCAAAATATTATAAAAAAAATATTGCAATAATAAATAAACTCAATAATAAATCAACTCAAAGCATAAAAAAATATATGGTTTCCATATGATAATATTAGTGTT
>JZKD02S2410508.1:113291-125482 GCA_000966675.3 Picea glauca
TTTGGTTCACATGCTAATCTCATAGTAGCAGATCTAGTCATCAAGATTGGATTGGAAATTTATGAACATCCTAATCCATATCCATTGGAATGGGTAAATAAGGATGTGAATCTCTTGGTCACTAAATAATGTAAGATCAAATTTTGTATAAGTGAAAACCATAATGATGAAGTGGAGGTATATGTATCACCACTTGATGTGTGTGTTGTAGTGTTTGGAATCCCTTACATGTATATGAGGAATGTAATCCTCATGAGGAGAGAAAAATAAGACTAGATAATCAAATATGGGAATTATTTCACCATCAATGCATACAAAGGTAAATACAAAATCTCTCTAGTGAGTGCTAACCAAGCCAATAAATTGATCAGTTATATTAGGAAGTTTTCATTACTTTTCTTAAGAGAGAATCGACCAGGTGATGAATTGGTAAAATTAATTTTATCTTTGGAGGGATGTACTAAAGAGAAGAAACACTAGTTGGAAGAGTTTTTGCGGGAATACAAAGAAGTTTTTTGGTAGCCTAAAGGATTACCATATAAGAGGAAAGTGGAGCATGAGATACAGTTATTTCCTAAATCCCCATTGTCAAATATTGATCTATGGAGATAGTGCATCTTAGAAGCAGATGAAGTGAAGAAACAATTGCATTGGTTGGTAGAGAAGAGAGTAATTAGAACAAGTATCTCACCTTGTGGGTCACCTATCATAATAGTACCCAAGAAGGATGGGACTTGGATAATATGTATTGACTATACAGATTTGAATAAGGTCACCCTCAATAATTAGTACCCTCTTCCTAAGATCAATTATTTGTTAGATCAATTGTAGCATGTCAAGTACTTCACCAAGTGCAATTTCAAATTGAGATACCACCAAGTACGCTTTAATGAGGAAGGCACCTGGAAGATCTCCTTCAAGAAAAGGAAAGGTATATATGAATGGATGGTAATTCCTTTTGGTTTATGCAATGGACTGTATACATTTATGCATTTGATGAATGATGTATTGCATACATTTTTAGATTCATTTGTAATAGTGTACTTAGATGATATATTGGTTTATATATATACCTAAGAATATCATATCTCATGTGTCATGCAAGTGTTGGAAAATATTAAAAAACATTAGCTACTGGATAACCTTAAGAAATGTGAGTTTTATCAATAGTCATTGGTGTATTTTGGCACTGTGATTGGTGGAGGGGGACTCAATATAGATCCTGTGAATATGGAGGTCATTCTCAAGTGGCTAGTTACTACTAATGTCACTAAAGTTAAGATCTATGTTGGGGTAGTGAGATACCTATGGAAGTTTATAATATCATTTTTAGCTATAGATACACCACTTCATGCCATAATAGCTAGTGATAAGAGGTTCTAGTTGAGGAAGAATCACCAAAAATATTTTGATGAGCTCAAATGCAAGAGAGTTCAAGCACCAATTCTTGCATTTCCTAATTTGTAGAATCCTTTAAAAGTTGAAAAGGATGAAATTGGATATGCTATGTGAAATTTCTTGATGTAGGGGGTAACAAAATGATATCATTTTGAAATGTTTTGTGGTGGAGTCTTGAACTGCCCTACGTACAATAAAGAAATATATTCCCTGGGATGTTAAGAACTGGAAGCATTTGATCTAGTGGGTAAGGAAATACTCATGAATCTCCAAAGTTTTACACTCATGAACCTCTCAAATATAAAAACATATCAATAAGGAAACACCTACCACCATGCCTATCTCATTTCTTTCATTTCAATTAACTTCTATAGTAACATCCAGGAATAAATTCACGAGCTCGTCAAATCTTCGTAAAGTACCGACCACCATTTTGTTAGCATTCAACTTACAGAAT
This sequence comes from Picea glauca, assembly GCA_000966675.3. Classification (NCBI taxonomy): domain Eukaryota; kingdom Viridiplantae; phylum Streptophyta; class Pinopsida; order Pinales; family Pinaceae; genus Picea; species Picea glauca. Next base: position 115,147 of record JZKD02S2410508.1, read on the forward strand.
TCAAAATTATTTAATTCTCATTATATTAGAAAAGTGAAATAGTGACTAAAAAGTGATTTCCTACCCTTGGTATAATTCATATAGTTGTTCTTATTGTGTACCTATTTTGTGATTATGCAATCAAATTTGTCATGTACAGATATTAGGGAAAAATATGCAAGACAATGAATTCATAAATTTAACTAAATCAAAATGTCTTCCTTTACAAATAAAAATCACTTTCTTAAGATGCTACAAAAAATAAAGTATTTTTGAAAAGGGAATATTCAAGTAAAACAAAATACAATATCATCCTACTGTGTATGTTTTCATAGTTTTTCATAATGCATCTTGAGGTTTGTAGATATAAATTGTGTGAGAACTTTTGAAACATCCAATGTTTTGAGTGGACACTCCACCCATCATCAAGAGAAAGTGTAGCTTATGATATTAGAAAAGATTTTTGAGGTAAGGATTATAAAGGAAAATTGATAAGATGGGACCAGTGAGAAGAGGAAAAGAAAATTGTAAAATAATAAGATACTCATTATGAAAAAAATATTAAAATAATAATTGATATAAAAGTCGTTAAAAATTATATGAAATTCGAATTAATAATTATTCTAGTAGTTGATAGACAATAAAAATATGACTAGTGAGAAGAGATAAAGAGAAAATAACAATAAAAAGATAGACGTTATAAAAGTAAAAATAAAAATAATGTAATAATAGGATTAAATAAATGTTAAGAATGGACAAAGAAAATAAAGGAAATACTAACATGAATAATTAGGAAATTCTCAATGTTGTCATAAAATAATGAATAGAAAAGGGAAGTTTAGTTATGAAAAACAAATAGAATAATAAGAGAGGTAAAATAAATAAATAACAAAAATGGATTAAAAGAATTAGGAGGGTCAGGAAAGACACACTGAAAAGAGTGGAGCAAGATAGCGGGAAAGGAGAAAAAATTAAACAATTTAGGTTTGAGGGCCTATATGATGAATGACAAGCTTCAAATATTACTTGAGTTTGTAGCCATCATCCTGATTAAAATTATTAGTAAATGATGCAGGAGCATCGTTGGAAAGCGCACATATGTGGGACCACCAAACATGTGAGAGTCTTCCCGGAACTTCAACGTGGTAGTTCAACAGATTCCAGGATCCGCCTCCACTCAGTGCTGAAACTCAACTTTGGAGACACGCTTGAACCAATGCCGAATCTTTCCCTTTGAATCATTCTTTTGAATTTGTAAATAGAGTAGAAGCTCCCACTTCAGCTCTGGAAAGCAACCAATTTTATATAGCATAGGATAAGGTTTAGGGTAGGAAAGTATCCAGGGGAAACCATAGGAACATTTTGAGCTATGTAAAAGTTTGTATGCCAAGTTAGCGACAAGTAAGTAGGGGTAGAAGTAATCTGGAAGAGAACTGCGTTAGACCAGAAAATCTCAGTTTTGAGCTACTGTAATTTGTATGAGTTATGCAACCAGTGGGCATTGATGAATAGAACAGAATGTAAAATTGATCCAAATGTGTTGTGCTTGGACTGTGTGTATTTTCCTGTGATTTTTTTTTTTATAAACAAGTGAATGGAACTGTGAGTTGTGGCAAGTTTCAATTGTTTCTCTTCGTTAGGAGCTCTGCAAAGTGTGCATTGAGCCAGAGGGAAATGTTGTGGAATTATTTTCTCTTCCTTAGGAGCTCTGCAAGGTGTGCATCGAGCCAGAGAGAACACACTATGGATCTGAGCATCGAACCCCCTCAGACGCAAGGAGTGCGCGGGAGATCGACGTCTGAACCAAATAGAGCTCAAGAGGGATAACACTTTGGAAGTGTTTTCGAAGTCTAGGAATTCATTCCCTTGAAGAATCGAAGACTGAGTCTTCACAGACTTAGAAAATATCCTAAGTCGAAATCGAGTAAAAACTCAAGAGGAAGAACATCATCAAGCGTTGGATCGGGGTGGAAATTCCCGCAGGTCATCCAATTGACGGAAGGAGCATAGGCTTTAACTCTGCTTAAATCCAGGAGGAGAGTTTGGAGAGTTGAATGGAAGGTGGAGAACCCTCGAGGAGGAATGCCAAAATGCCCCAGACTGTTGGATCAGTTGGAGCTGCGAGGAGGTTAGCGGCGAGAGTTTTCTCGTTGGCCCATGTTGGGACTTCGGGTACCGTGAGGTGGAAAGACAAAAGAGTTTGTCTTTCAAAATCTCGAAGTGTGAAATTGTGAAGTCAGGATTCGACCAGGACCGTCGATCGTAGGAACCATTGTGCACTATTGATCGAACGTCGTGACATTTTGGCGTTATAGCATTTTGGAAATCGAGGACTCCCAGGAGCGGAGACATCCCCTTGCATCCTGATTTAGTGAAACGTCAAATACTGAAAGAGAAAGCGCCAAACCATTTCGGCATTTCATTACTTCGGAAATGGGAGATCCTAAGGTGCAAGGATACCCCTTGCATCTTGATTTTATGAAACGTGAAATCCTGAAAGAGCAAGCATCGAACCATTTTGGTGCTTCAGCATTTCGGTGATCGGAGATCTTAAGGTGCAAGGATACCCCTTGCATCCTGATTTCACAAAACATGAAATACCAAAATCAATAAGCATCGTGTATTTTGGGTTTTCGGTGAATGGAGGTTCTAAGGAGCAAGGACATCCCTTGCGCACTGGTTTCGTGAAATGAAAAATTTCGAAGAGATAAGTGCTGGGACATTTCGACACTTCGAAATTTCGACTACCGAAGGTTCGAGGGACCAAGAGTCAGGACACTCGACTTGTGAAGTCTCAGCCCCCGATAAGCGCCTTTTCGGCTTGGCGTTAGGTCACATCCCTTGGTCGTGTGCTGTGGGAGCTCACACTTGGCGCCCGAAAAAGCCAACAAAGATTTTGTAAGGGACCTGGGTATTCGTCCAAAGGGTTCCAGTTCGGAACCAGAAGAGCCATTTCGGCTCCAGAATCAGAAGATTCTGATCGGGAGGTCATGCATCCATTAGGAAGGATAGGGGGTTTTCATCAGGTGGTATCAGAGTGCATTTTTCATCTGTAGACTTCAAGCGAAGGAGGAAAAAGAGGGAGACAAAAAACCTCGGAGTTGTACTCTATGTGTGACATACGGACAACACAATGCTGCCAAGAAGATGAGATCTACCTTTAGGCAACCGTGCTATAGAGAGGGAGGTGTGAGATCTTCGTGCTCGAACGAAAACAATGGAAGCAACACAGAGGAGAGCACCTGACATTGGGGATGTCAATGATGCAGAAAGTGAATAATTTGAGGCTGAAGAACCTGCATGAGAGGATGTTGTAGAAGAATGGTTGTTGAGAGCAGTTGCTAGATTGGGAGGCAGAGAAAAGATAGAGGTTCCCATGTATGAGGGAAATCTATACATTGAGGAACTATTGGACTGGATAAGGTCCATGGACAATCACTTTGACTATCAATATGTCAATGAGGGGAAGAAGGTGAAGTAGGAAGTCACCAGGCTAAAAGGGCATTCAACACTCTGGTGGGATGAACTGCAGGCTGAGAGGATAAGTAAAGGAAAACAAAGGATAAAGAGTTAGGACATGATGGTAGCTAAGATGAAGGCTAAGTTCATACCCAAGGACTACCAAATAAATCTGTTCAGGAAGCTACAAACCCTAAGAGAGAAAGGAATGACAGTCAAGGAGTACACTGAGGAGTTCTACATGCTGAACATCAGAACTGGACAAAGCTATAAAGACGAATAAAAAGTCGTTAGATATGTAAATGGCTTGAGATATGAAGTCTAGGATGAGTTGAGCATGATGTTAGTGAGGACTGTGGAAGATTCTTATCAGTTTGCACTGAAGGCAGAGGAGAAGCTGGCCAGAAAAAATAACCAGTGAGGAAGAGGTAAAAGATTGGTCCTAGGCAAAAGAAAGGGATGTAACCATGACAAAGCACATCAGTCTAAGTATTAGGCTGAGAGACCACACAATCACTCGGAACGAGGAGGAATTTCACGAGGAAGAGAGGGTGGTGGAAGAAACTCTTCTAGAGGAAGAGGAAGAGGAGGAGTAAGGTGCTATAACTGTGGAAAAATAGGGCACGTGTCTTGGGAATTTCCTGAGAAGAAGAAGTAAGGAGGAGAAGCTCACATTTCAGAAGCAAAGAGAAGAGATGTTGAAGAGAATAGAGCAGAGGATGGAACGTCCCTAATGTTGAGAAAAAATCTCTTAAAACTAGAGGCATAAATTGAGAAGCCAGTCTAGAGGAACAATCTCTTCAGGACAACTTGGAAGACCAAGGACAGAGTCTACAAGGTGATCATAGACAGTGGGAGTACTGACAACTTGTTATCCATAGAGATATTGGAGAAATTGGAGATGAATATGAATGCACACCCAAGGCCATACAAAGTATCATGGCTGCAAAAAGGACACCAGGTAATGATTACTAAACAATGCCTGGTTGAAATTAAAATAGGAGGATATAAAGATGAAATCCCGTGTGATGTAATTCCCATGGATGTATGCCACATTTTGTTGGGAAGGACATGGCAGTATGACAGAAATGTCATTCACGATGGAAGGAAGAATACATACACATTGGAGAAGAATGGTAGGACGCATATGTTGTTGTCAATGGAGGAGAAGAAAGCGAAGGAGGAAGCCAACACAAGCATACTTCTCATGAGTGGGAAGGAACTCCTGAAAGAAGTCAAGGGAGAACTGGAGATGTAGTTCACTATGGTGAGGAAGCCCAAAGTCATCCTCACGAGTACATCAATGGATGATTTACCTGAAGAAGTTCAAGAGCTGCTAGATAATTTTATGGATATAGTGGTGGATGAGCTGCCAAACTCATTACCGCCCATCAGGAGTATCAGTCATCATATTGAATTGATACCAGGAGAAAGCCTTCCAAACAATGCAGTGTACAGATTAACACCTCGGGAGAATAAGGAAGTGAGAAACTAAGTCCAAGAGTTGCTGGATAAGGGTTTGGTCAGAAAAAGTTTGAGCCCATGCGTAGTACCAACTGTGTTAAGCCAAAATAAATATGGAGGATGGAGAATGTGCACAGACTCGAGAGCCATCAACAAGATCACCATCAGGTACAAGTTTCCTTTACCAAGAATGGATGACTTAACGGATTTCTTAAGTGGAGCAAATTTATTTTCTAAAATAGATCTGAAAAGTGGATATCACCAGATCATGATGAGAGAAGGCGATGAATGGAAAACAAGTTTTAAGACGAATGAAGGCCTATATGAGTGCCTGGTTATTCCATTTGGATTAATGAATTCCCCAACCACTTTTATGAGGCTAATGAACGAAATACTGAAGGAATTCATTACCAAATTCGTGGTTGTATATCTGGATGATATACTGATTTTTAGCAAGACTAAAGAGGAGCATTTGAGGCACCTAATGCTAGTGATGAGGAGGCTATAGTAGGAGAAGTTTCTGATCAATCTGAAGAAATCCTCTTTCATGAAAATAGATCTCATTTACTTATGTTTTGTGATACCTTCGAATGAATTGAAGATGGATACAGAGAAGGTGAAAGAAATCAAGGAATGGCCATTACCAAGGAGCATGTTTGAGATAAGGAGCTTTCATAGTTTAACAAGTTCTTATAGAAAGTTCATTAGAGACTTCAGTGGAATTTTTGCACCAATGATGGATACAATGAAGAAATGGAACAAGTCTTTTAAATGGACAGAGGAGGCTGAAAGGAGCTTCAATATACTGAAGGAGAAAATAACAGAATGCCCAATTATGATCTTGTCGAATTTTGGGAGGACATTCTAGGTGATATGTGATGTAAGTGGAGTTGCAATAGGACAAGTTTTGAGTCAGGATAACATAAATGTTGCTTATTTCAACGAGAAACTGAATGAGACTAAGAGTAAATACTCCACATATGACAAGGAGTTCTATACCATCATTGAAGCATTGAATAAATGGAGGCATTGTCTCGTCCCATAAGAGTTTGTCTTGTACAACGATAACCAAGCTTTACAATTCATAACCCGACAAGAAAAACTGAATCAGAGGCATGAAAAATGGGTTAAATTTATGAAAAATTTTACTTTTGTCATAAAACATATTGCTGGGAATGCTAACAAGGTTGTTGATGCATTAAGCAGGAGATGTTTAATTCTGCAGGAATTCCAGGTGGAGACCTTGGGGTTTGAACACCTTAAGGATATGTATTGTGATGATGTAGATTTCAAGGAGGCCTACGATGCATGTACAAACCCTGTACTGAGAGATAGAAGTTAGTGGACAGAGTATATGGTTCAGGAAGGGTTTTTTTTCAAAGGAAACCAATTGTGCATAACAAGATGTTCAATGAGGGACAATATCCTGAAGGAGAAGCATAGTGGAGGATTAGCTGGACATTTTGGCCACGATAAAACATTTGCACAGTTGAGAAGTTCATACTATTGGCTAGGTATGACAACATAGGTGATAAAATTTTTGAACAGATGTAGGATCTGTCAACATGCAAAGAGGAAACGATAGAACACTAGATTGTATCAACCATTTCCAATACCAAAGAGGCATTGGGATGCAATAAGCATGGATTTCGTGTTGGGATTGCCAAGAACACAAAGGGGATTCGATTCCATATTTGTGGTGGTATATAGGTTTTCAAAGATGGCACATTTCATCCCATGCCAGAAGACTAGGGATGCAACACATGTTGCAAATGTATTTTTCAGAGAAGTTGTAAGACTTCACGGTCTACCCAGGAACGTCGTCTCGGACAGAGACACAAAATTTGTTGGTCACTTTTGGAGGACATTATGGATGAATATGGGGACATATTTTTCCTTCATGTCAGCTTATCACCCTTAGAAAGATGGGCAGACTGAGGTGGTAAATAGGATTTTTGGGAACTTATTGAGAAGTCTGGTTACTGAACATCATAACCAGTGGGATCAAGTTCCACCACAAGTAGAATTTGCATACAATGACTAACCAAACAGGAGCACTGGAAGAATAACATTCCAAATACTCTATGGAATGCAACCCAGGGGAGTATCTGAGTTAAGAGACTTGGAACAGGGAGAGATCAGAAGTGTTGGAGCAAAGGATTTTGCTGCTGAAATGCCGAAACTCCATAGTCGGATCAAGGAAAATTACAGAGTTCTAACCAGAAATACAAACACAGAGTCAATCATCATCGCAGGGAACTTCAATTTGAAGTGGGAGATCAGGTTTTATCACATCTCGGGAAGGATAGGTTCCCAAGGGGAACATATAACAAATTGAAGATGAAGAAGATAGGACCCTGTAATATCTTGAGGAAGTTTGATGCAAATGCCTATGAGATCGAGATACCAGATGGTGTGGGAATTTCACCAATATTCAATGTCTCAGACCTGTACCCTGATAGGAAATATGACACAGAAGGATCAGAAGATCAAGGAAAGATTCAGTGGGAAAAGTAGATTCCTGTGGCAGAGAAGATACAGATTGAAAAGATTCTAGACCAGAGGATTGACAAGAAGACCAGGAGGAAGAATTATTTTGAGTATCTGGTCAAATGGAAGGGACGCCCAATAGAGAATTCCAGTCGGGAAAATGAATCTGCTATATAGAAGCATGGAAGGTCAGTAGAGGATCTCATGGACAAGAGTCCATGAATTTTTGTTAAGGGGCGTATGATGCAGAATCATTGTTGGCAAGCGCGTAGATGTGGGACCACCAAACACATGAGAGTCCTCCCAGAACTTCAACATGGCATTTCAACTAAATTTAGGATCCAGCTCCACTTAGCGTCGAAATTCACCTTCGGAGACACGCTTGAACCGATGCTAGATCTTTCCCTTTGAAGCATGTTTTTAAATTTGTAAATAGAGAAAAAGCTCCCACTTCGGCTTTTGAAAGAGACCAATTTTAGATAGTATAGGATAAGGTTTAGGGTAGGTAAGTAACTAGGGGAAACCCTAGGAACATTTTGAGCTATGTAAAACTTTGTAAGCCAAGTTAGCGACAAGTAAGTAGGGGGAGAAGTCATCTGGAAGAGAACTGCGTTAGAGCAGAAAATCACAATTTTGAGCTACTCTAATTTGTATGTGTTATGTACCTAGTGGGCATTGATGAATAGAACATAATGGAAAATTTATCCAAATGTGTTGTGCTTGGACTGTGTGTATTTTCCTGTTATTTTTTGTTTTATAAACAAGTGAATGAAATTGTGAGTTGTGGCGAGTTTCAATTATTTCTCTTCGTTAGGAGCTCTGCAAAGTGTGCATCGAGCTAGAGGGAAACGTTGTGGATTTTTTTTCTCTTCCTTAGGATCTCTACAAGGTGTGCATCGAGCCAGAGAGAACACGCTATGGATTTGAGCATTGAACCCCCTCAGACGCAAGGAGTGCGTGGGAGATCGACATGTTGGAAAATATTTAACAGACAGTGCATTCTTGTCATTGATGGAAAGTACAACAACGAAGATGGCATGAGTAAATAAAGTATGTAACAGATGGGCATTATCAGAAGACGTTGAAGAGAAGATTCGAATAAGCTCAGAAGATATAGTGCAGAGGATTGTTGGCAGATCATAGATGGCAAGATCAGAGTAAGCAGAACAAAGTAAGCTCAAGAGGAGAAGCATTTCACTGAATGGAAAGTCAAAGGTATGAAATGCTCCAAGACTCCATTTCAGAGTTTTATAGATCAGGACTTGAAGGAGTCGAGAACTTACACATCAAAATATTGAAATGCGAAATGGAGAAATAGCGAAATCGCAAAATTGTGAAATCCCGAAATGCGAAATGGCGAGATCACGATAAGATTAGGATCATCGGATCACCAAAATCCTGGACCATTGATCTCAGCTCCATCTTGGAGTTTCTCCTATCGCGACTTGGAGTGACGAGAACCTCCATCTAAGGAACCGTGAGATGCAAATTCACGATGAGATCTAGACCGTCGATTCATCGATATCGTGGACCATTGATCTCAGCTCCATCTCGGAGTTTCGCCTATCATGACTTGGAGTGACGAGAACCTCCATCTAAGAAACTGTGAGATGCGAACTCACGATGAAATATGGACCATCAATTCATCGAGATCGTGGACCGTCGATCAGGGTCGATGAAGGTCATAAGTTCACGAAAATACCAAAAAGGTGAAATGGCATAGCCTGTGGTCAACTGGAGGAAGGACCTAGTGCAGATAAGATCCACCTTGGAATTTTGGAGATCACGACATGAAGTGTCGAGATACTTGGCCACAACAATGCCGAAATGACGAAATGTGAAATGGTGATTTACACGCAAGACTCAATGGATTCAATCCAACGGTGCAGGTGAATTTGAATATGATTGGAGGGCTACTGTTCTCTCTCACAGTTAATTCATCAGTTACGAATCAATTAGCAAAACTAATTCATGATTCTTGATCGGTTGGCATTTCAGTTGCTTAGATGGTTTTCTTTTTCCTTAGAAGATTCGAAGTGTAACTGCTATGGGTGTGGTGCATAAAATAAAAATATACAGACTGTGTGTGGTTGGTCATTCTGGATGAAAAATGAATTAAATTGTAAGAAAGGGAAAATCACAGGATCCGCAGTGTGAGACTGACAATATGCGCAGTGTGAGATAAAACTCATAGAAGAGTAACAAATGAGGAATAGACTTGAAGCAAAGCAGAATGGCAGAACAAGTTGAAGCAGAGAAGAATTGAAAAACAAACAAAGGAAGAGAAGAATTGCAGAATAGTTAGAAGAAGACCAGATTTATAGAACATAGTAGAAGTGGTAAGAATCGATTTATCCGTGTAGTTGGTTGTTTAATCATTCATTTATATTCCAGGGTGGTTGGGAGGTTCTAGGAAGGACTATTGTCCTCAGAGGTTCAAGTGGGAGCTTGAACACAGGGAGTTGTAGCTTCCATCTGGTTGCAGCCAGAGAAATCAGGGTGGCAGGGTGGTGCAAGGGAGAACAAGTATTCTCTGTTATATAGGTTGGAGCCTGTGTAACTGGAAGTTTGTGCTTCCATCCAGTTTGTGCTGGAACATTAAGGGAGTTGGTTCTTCCTTCTAGTGGGTGCTAGAGAAACCAGAGAGTTGGTGCTCTCAAACAAGTTGGATCTTGTAAAACAGAGGTAGTATCCTCACATTGAGTTGGTGCTCAATTATAGATGATGTACAAAACTTAATAGACTACCTATCATTTCGAAGAAGAAGATGTTTTCTCCCTTTATGGGTTTCCTCATGAAAATCTGTCTCTGTGTATATCTTATGTGTGACTGATGCTCATTACTTATATCGTCTTTATGTTGTATAATATTGATGGTCACTTGAAAAAAATTTAAGAATGGTTCAATAGATTTATTATTGTTTAAGCATAGTGACAACTGATTC
>JZKD02S2410508.1:126943-177724 GCA_000966675.3 Picea glauca
CAAATCCTCAAACATTGACAACAGTCACTCTATAGAAACAAAGAAGGAAAATCAGCCACCAAGAAGGAATGAAAGAAAAAGCACCAGAACAAAATTTGTAGATCAGAAAGATTATTGGCATGAACGAAATCAACCTCCTCAAAGAAGACATATTTTTTCAAGGTACAAATATTTTTTCTACGGTTATTGTTTTTTCTGCTCTAATTTTGGTCACAAAGCTATAAATTATTCTTTAATATTTAGATATGAACAATCAAGATATTCAATGAATACCTATCTTCCACAACAAAGATTGAGACAACCAAGCAACAAACAATCACAGACTATAAATCATGTGATGAATGGGAGAAGGACACAGGTGAAATGCAACAAAAATTATGAGCATAACAATTGTTATGATCTATTATTCATTGAACTAGAATTTTACAACTGCCATAATTATGGACATAAAGCTACAGACTGTCACTTAAAGAATTACAAGTCAGATTTGATCCCCACTACTGAAAATGTCAAAGTTTGGAAGAAGAAAGTAGATGACAAGTGTGGACTAGTGCTATCATCCCAAAGAAAATAAAATACTTGGTATATTGACAGTGGATGCTCCAAACACATGATTGGAGACAAAAGTAAGTTTCTAACTCTAAGTGATAGCAAATTAGGGAATGCAACTTTTGGAAATGATGCACTAGGAAAGATAAAAGGTAAAGGAATTGTAAATTTGAGTAATGGAAAAACGAAAGCTCAAGGTGTTCTATTTGTAGAAGGTTTGAAACATAATATGCTTAGTGTCAGTCAAGTCTGTGACTGAGGGTGTGAAGTTGTTTTTACCTCTAAAGACTATAGAATAAAATCTGTGGATTCAGGACAACTAGTTGCAAAAGGTATAAGAACAAAAAACAATGTCTATTTATTACAAGAAGAAAAAGAAGAATGCCACTTAAGCAAATATGATGACATGGCTGATGAAGGTATCTTCTTGGGTTATGCTACAAATAGTAAAGGGTACAGATGCTACAATAAGAGACTGCATAAACTAGTTGATTGTATAGACACAAAAGTTGATGAAGAAATCCCGGTCAAGAATGTAGGAAGTGTTGAACCAAGAACAAAAGATATAGTTGAAGATGAAGATGAACAGATCCAAGGGTCAGAAAGAGAAGAATCTAAATCAGATGAAGACACAAATACTCCAACTGACACAAATCAGCAAAAAGAAGCAAAATCGCCTCTCAGAATTGTTAGAAAGAATCATCCTGAAAATAAGATAATTCGAGATATAAATAAAGGAGTTCAGACAAGAAGGAAATTGATTAAAGACTCAGACCAATCTCATGTTGCCTTGTTATCTATAACTGAACCTAAAATTTTGATGAAGCTAATCAGGATGATGATTGGATTAGAGAAATGAATGAAGAGCTTGATCAGATTGAGAAGAACAATACTTGGGAGCTTGTCCCTAGACCTGAAGATAAAAATATAATAGGTTCCAAATGGGTGTTAAAGAATAAAATGAATGAAAAAGGACAAGTTGTTAGAAATAAATACAGATTGGTCTTTAAAGGATATGCACAAGTTGAAGGTCGGGACTTTGATGAAACTTTTGCACCAGTGGCAAGATTGGAAGCCATCATAATGTTTCTTTCTTATTCATGTCATAAGAACTTTAAAGTTTATCAGATGGATGTTAAGTTGGCATTTCTAAATGGAGATCTAGAAGAAGAAGTATATATGGAGAAACCTAAAGGATTCTCATTGACAGATAATCCTAATCATGTTTGCAAGCTGAAGAAGGCATTATATGGATTGAAACAAGCACCATGAGCTTGGTATTATAGACTAGACAATTTTTTACAAGACAAAGGATTCAAGAAAGGTACCGTTGACAACAATCTCTACATTAAGTCTGAAGGTGATAATTTACTAGTTGTTTTGGTTTATGTAGACGATATTATTTTTGGTTGTACTAATGAATCATTTGTCCAGTGGTTTCCTAACTCTATGAAAACAGAGTTTGAGATGTCCATGATAGGAGAACTATCATATTTTCTTGGCTTACAAGTAAAACAGAGTTCTGCAGGAATATTTATCTCTCAAGAAAAATATTTGAAAGAGATGTTAAAGAAATTTCAGATGGAGGATTCCTCTCCTGTTAGTACACTTATGGTGGTTGGTTGCAAGCTGAGTAAAGATGATATCTCACCTGCTGTTGATCAAAGGTCATATCGCTCTATGATAGGAAGTCTTATGTACATCACATCATCACGACCTGATATAATGCAAGCTGTTGGAATGGTAGGTCATTATCAGTCAGTACCTAAACAAAGTCATTTGGTAGCTGTCACAAGGATATTCAAATACTTGAAGGGAACAATGAATTATGGTCTATGGTATCCCATAAATCATAATTTTCAGTTAACTTCTTATTCGGATGCAGATTGGGCAAACTGTGTTGATGAGAGAAAAAGTACTAGTGGAGGAGAATTATTTTTGGGTGATTCATTAGTAGCATGGCTCAACAAAAAACAAGGATCCATTTCATTATCAACTATAGAGTTAGAATACATTGCTGCTTCTACTTGTTGTACACAAATCTTGTGGATGATTCAAACACTTGCAAATTTGAAGGTAATTTACACTGATCCCATTCCAATTCACTGTGATAACACCAATGCTATTAGCGTCTATAAGAATCATGTTCTTCATTCGAAGACTAAGCATATCCCAATAAAGTACCATTTCCTCAGAGAATAAGTTACAAACAGAATTGTTCAACTGAATTATATACCTTCTACAGAACAGATTGCAGATATATTTACAAAACCATTAGCAACAACCCCTTTTAGATATCTTCGTCAAAAGTTGGGGGTTATAATTTCTTTTGTCTAATCTGTTCACCTGGTCAGGGGGAATACTTATTGCATATATGGTGTATTTCTAAGATGCTCCTAGTTGACAGGGGGAGTATGTGCTGCAACAGCTCAGGGGGAGCGTGTTTCTTCTTTGACATCGATGTCAAAGGGGGAGAAAGTGTGGTAATTTCAAGGATGCTACAAGAAAGATACAGTGGTTGCCATCAATGCCAAAGGGGGAGAATGTTGGAAAATATTTAACAGACAATGAATGCTTGTCATTGATGGAAAGTACAACAACGAAGATGGCATGAGTATAGAAAGTATGTAACAGATGGGCTGTATGAGAAGACACTGCAGAGAAGATTTGAATAAGATCAGAAGAGATAGTGCAGAGGATTGTTAGAAGATCATCGATGGTAAGATCATAGTAAGTGGAAAAAAGTAAGCTCAAGAGGAGAAGAATTTTACTAACTGGAAAGTCAATGGTATGAAATGATCAAAGACTCCATTTCAGAGCTTTGTAGATCGACACTCGAAGGAGTCGAGAACTTACACATCGAAATCGCGAAATGCGAAATGGAGAAATGGCGAAATCGTGAAATGGAAAAATGGTGAAATTGTGAAATGATGAAATCACGAAATGAGAAATGGTGAGATCACGATAAGATCAGGACCATTGGATCACCAAAATCCTGGACCGTTGATCTCAGCTCCATCTCGGAGTTTCACCTATCGTGAATTGGAGTGACGAGAACCTCCATATAAGGAACCGTGAGATGCAAATTCACGATGAGATATGGACTGTCGATTCATCAAGATCATGTACCCTTGATCTCAGCTCCATCTCGGAGTTTCACCTATCGTGACTTGGAGTGATGAGAACCTCCATCTAAGGAACCCTGAGATGCGAACTCACGATGAAATCTAGACTGTCAATTCATCGAGATCGTGGACTGTCGATCAGGGTCGATGAAGCTCATAAGTTCATGAAAATACTGAAAAGGTGAAATGGCGTAGCCTGTGGTCACCTGGAGGAAGGACCTAGTGCAGATAAGCTCCGCCTTGGAATTTCGGAGATCGCGACATGAAGTGTAGAGATACTTGGCCACGGGAATGTCGAAATGCCGAAATGCGAAATCGTGATTTACATGCAAGACTCAACAGATTCAATCCAATGGTGCAGGTGAATTTGAATATGATCAGAGGGATACTGTTATCTCTCACAGTTAATTCATCAGTTACGAATCAGTTAGCAAAATTGATTCATGATTCTTGATCTGTTGGCATTTCAGTTGCTTAGACGGTTTTCTTTTTCCTCAGAAGATTTGAAGTGTAACTACTGTGGGTGTGGTGCATAAAAGAAAAAGATACAGACTGTGTGTGGTTGGCCGTTCTAGATGAAAAATGAATTAAACTGTAAGAAAGGGAAAATCACAGGATGTGCAGTGTGAGACTGAAAATATGCGCAGTGTGAGATAAAACTCAGAGAAGAGTAACAGATGAGGAATATACTTGAAGCAGAGAAGAATGGAAGAACAAGTTGAAGTAGAGAAGAATTGCAGAACAAACAAAGGAAGAGAAGAATTGTAGAATAGACAAAGGAAGAGAAGAATTGCAGAACAGTTAGAAGAAGAACAGATTTACAGAACATAGTAGAAGTGGTAAGAATCGATTTATCTATGTAGTTGGTTGTTTAATCATTAATTTATATTCCAGGGTGGTTGGGAGGTGCTAGGAAGGACTGTTGTCCTCAGAGGTTCAAGTGGGAGCTTGAACATAGGGAGTTTTAGCTTCCATCTGGTTGTAGCCAGAGAAATCAGGGTGGCAGGGTGGTGCAAGGGAGAACAAGTGTTCTCTGTTATACAGGTTGGAGCCTGTGTAACTGGAAGTTGGTGCTTCCATCCAGTTGGTGCTGGAACATTAAGGGAGTTGGTGCTTCCTTCTAGTGGGTGCTAGAGAAACTAGAGAGTTGGTGCTCTCAAACAAGTTGGAGCTTGTAAAACAGAGGTAGTAGCCTCACATTGAGTTGGTTCTCAATTATAGATGATGTACAAAACTTAAAAGACTACCTATCATTTCGAAGAAGAAGAGGTTTTCTCCCTTTATGGGTTTCCTCATGAAAATATATCTCTGTGCATATCTTATGTGTGACTGATGCTCATTATTTATATCCTCTATATGTTATATAATATTGATGGTCACTTGAAGAAAAATTAAGAATGGTTTAATAGATTTATTATTGTTTAAGCACAATGACAACTGATTCACCGCCCCCCCTTCTCAGTTGTCTTAGTAATTTCAACACGATGTCTGAACCAGACAGATCTCAGGAGGGATAACACTTTGGAAGTGTTTTCGAAGTCCAGGAATTCATTCCTTGGAAGAATTAAAGACCGAGTCTTCACAGAATTAGAAAATATCCTAAGTCAAAATCGAGTAAAAGCTTAGGAGGAAGAATGTTGTTGAGCGTTGGATCGGGGTGGAAATTCCCGTCGGTCATCCGATTGAAGGAAGGATCGCAGGCATTAACCTTTGTTAAATTTAGGAGGAGAGTTCGCAGAGCCGAATGGACGGTGGAGAACCCTCGAGGAGGAACGTCGAAACCCCACGGACTGTTGGATCAGGTGGAGCTGCAAGGAGGTTAGGGGTGAGATTTTTCTTGTTGTCCCATTTTGGGACTTCGGGTATCACGAGGTGGAAAGAAAGAAGTGCTTGTCTTTCAAAATCCTGAAGTCAGAAATTGTAAAGTCGCGATTCAACCAGTATCGTCAATCACAGGAATCGTTGTGCGTCATCAATAAGACACCGCGACATTTTGGCATTTATGCACTTCGGCAACTAGGGACTCCAAGGAGCAGAGACATCCCCTTGCATCCCGATTTCACAAAAAATAAAATCTTGAAAGAGCAAGCACCAAACCATTTCGGAATTTTGGTACTTCGGTGACTGGAGATCCTAAGGTACGAGGATACCCATTGCATCCATATTTCATGAAATGCGAAATCTCGAAAGATCAAGCACTGAACCATTTCGGTGCTTGGGCATTTCAGTGACTAGAGATCCTAAGGTGCAAGGATACCCCTTGCATCCTGATTTGGTGAAACACGAAATCCTAAAATCGATAAGCACCAGGAATTTCGGCTTTTCGGTGACCGGAGGCTTTAAGGAGAAAGGACATCCCTTGCACCCTGGTTTCATGAAACGTGAAATTCCAAAGAGATAAGTGCCAGGAAATTTTGGCACTTCAGCATTTCGGCTACCAAATGTTTGAGGGACCAAGAGACGGGACACTCGACTTGTGAAGTCCCAGTCCCAGATAAGAGGCTTTCGGCTTGGTGCGAGGTCACATCCCTTGGTCACGTGTTGTGGGAGCTCACACTTGGCACCTGAAAAATCCAACAGAGCTTTTGTAAGGGACCTGGGTATTCGTCCGAAGGGTTCCTGTCCAGAACCAGAAGAGCCATTTCATCTCCAGAATCAAACGATTCTGACCAAGAGGTCGTGCAACCCTTAGGAGGTATAGGGGGTCTGCATCGGGTGGTATTAGAGCACATTTTTTGTCTGTAGACTGCAGGCAAAGGAGGAAAAAGAGGGATACAAAAAACATCAAAGCTGTACTCTGTGTGTGAGAAACAGTCAACATAATGCCGCCAAGAAGATGAGATCCGCCTTTAAGCATCCATGTTGTAGAGAGCGAGGTGCGAGAGCTTCGCACTCGAATGGAAACAATGGAAGAAACACAGAGGAGCGCACCTGACGCTGGGGATGTCATTGATGCAGAAAGTAAAGAATTTGAGGCTGAAGAACCTGCAGGAGAGGATGCTACAGAAGGACAGTTGTTGAGAGCAGTTGCCAGATTGGGAGGCAGAGCAAAGATAGAGGTTCCCATGTATGAGGGAAATCTAGACGCCGAGGAACTGTTGGACTGGATAAGTTCCATGGACAAGCATTTTGACTATGAAGATGCCAATGAGGAGAAGAAGGTGAAGCAGGCAGTCACCAAGCTAAAAGGGAATGTAGCACTATGGTGGGATGAACTGTGGGTTGAGAGGAGAAGTAAATTAAAACAGAGGATAAAGAGTTGGGACAGGATGGTAGCCAAGCTGAAGGCTAAGTTCATACCCAATGACTACCAGATCAATCTATTCAGGAAGCTACAGAACCTAAGACAGAAAGGAATGATAGTCAAGGAGTACATCAAGGAGTTCTACAGGATGAACATCAGAACTGGACAAAGGGAGAGATACGAAGAAAAAATTGCCATATATATAAATGGCTTGAGATATGAAGTCCAGGATGAGCTGAGCATGATGTCAGTGAGGACTGTGGAAGATTCTTATCAGTTTGCACTGAAGGAAGGGAAGAAGCTGGCCAGAAAATAGAACCAGTAAAGAAGAGGTAAAAGCTCGGTCCCAAGCAAAATCAAGGGATGCAACCATGACATAGAGGCTGAGAGGCCACACAATCAATCAAAACGAGGAGGAAGATCACAAGGAAGACAGGGTGGTGGAAGAAAATATTCTAGAGGAAGAGGTAGAGGAGGAGTAATGTGCTATAACTGTGGAAAAATAGGGCATATGTCTTGGGAATGTCACGAGAAGAAGAAGGAAGGAGGAGAATCTCACATTTTAGAAGCAAAGTGAAGAGATGTTGAAGAAGAGGGAGCAGAGGATGGAACGCCCCTGATGTTGAGAAAAATTCTCCTGAAACTAGAGGCAGAAATTGAGAAGCCAGTGCAGAGGAACAATCTCTTCAGGACATCTTGCAAGACCAAGCACAAAGTCTGCAAGGTGATCATTGACAGTGGGAGTACTGACAACTTGGTATCCATAGAGATGGTGTAGAAATTGGAGTTCAAGAGGATTGCACACCCAAGGCCATACAAACTCTCATGGCTGCAAAAAGGACACGAGGTAATGATTACTAAACAATGCCTAGTTGAAATTAAAATAGGAGGATATAAAGATGAAATCCTGTGTGATGTAACTCCCATGGATGTATGCCACATTTTGTTGGTAAGACCATGGAAATATGACAGAAATGTCATTCATGATGGAAGGAAGAATACATACACATTGGAGAAGAATGGTAGGATGCATATTTTTCTACCAATGGAGGAGAAGAAAGCGAAGGAGGAAGCTAACACAAGCATACTTCTCATGAGTGGGAAGTAACTCCTAAAAGAAGTCAAGGGAGAATAGGAGATGCAATTTGTTATGGAGAGGAAACCCAAATTCATCCTCACGAGTAAATCAATGGATGATTTACCTAAATAAGTTCGGGAGCTGCTAGATAATTTTATGGATATAGTGGTGGATGAGCTTCCAAACTCATTACCGCCCATGAGGAGTATCAGTCATCATATCAACTTGATACCAGGAGAAAGTCTACCAAACAAGGTAGCATACAGATTAACACCTCGGGAGAATGAGGAGGTGAGAAACCAAGTCCAAGAGTTGTTGGATAAGGGTTTGGTCAGAGAAAGTTTGAGCCCATGTGCAGTACCAACTGTGTTAAGCCCAAATAAAAATGGAGGATGGAAAATGTGAACAGACTCGAGAGCCATCAACAATATCACCATCAGGTACAAGTTTCCTTTACCAAGAATGGATGACCTAATGGACTGCTTAAGTGGAGAAAATTTATTTCTAAAATAGATCTGAAAAGTGGATATCACCTGATCAGGATGAGAGAAGGTGATGAATGGAAAACAACCTTTAAGACGAATAAAGGCCTATATGAGTGGTTGGTTATTCCATTTGTATTAACGAATGCCCCAAGAACTTTTATGAGGATGATGAACAAAATTTCGAAGGAATTCATTGGCAAATTCATGGTTGTATATCTAGATGATATACTAATTTTTAGCAAGACTAAAGAGGAGCATTTGAGGCACCTAACGCTAGTGATTAGTAGGCTACAACAAGAGAAGTTGTTGATCAATCTGAAGAAATCCTCTTTCATGAAAATAGAGCTCATTTACTTGGGTTTTGTGATATCTTCGAATGAATTGAAGATGGATCCATAGAAGGTGAAAGCAATCAAGGAATGGTAGTCACCAAGGAGCATGTTTGATGTAAGGAGATTTCATGGTTTAGCAAGTTTTTACAAAAAGTTCATTAGAGACTTCAGTGGAATTTGTGCACCAATGATGGATACAGTGAAGAAACGAAACAAGTCTTTTAAATGGACAGAGGAGGCCGAAAGGAGCTTCAATATATTGAAGGAGAAAATAACAGAACGACCAATTCTGATCTTGCCAGATTTTGGGAAGACATTTCAGGTGAGATGTGATGCAAGTGGAGTTGCAATAGGAGCTGTTTTGAGTCAGGATAACAAAATTGTTGCCTATTTCAGCGAGAAGAGTAATGGGACTAAGAGTTAATACTCCACATATGACAAGGAGTTCTATGACATCATTCAAGCATTGAAGAAATGGAGGCATTATCTCGTCCTGAAGGAGTTTGTCTTGTAACACGATAACCAAGATTTACAATTCATAACCCGACAAGAAAAACTGAATCAGAGGCATACAAAATGGGCTGAATTTATGAAATTTTTTACTTTTGTCATAAAACATTTTGCTGGGAATGTTAACAATGTTGTTGATGCATTAAGCAGGAGATGTTTAATTCTACAGGAATTCTAGGTGGAGACCTTGGGTTTTGAACACCTTAATGATATGTATTGTGATGATGTAGATTTCAAGGAGGCCTACGAAGCATGTACAAACCTTGTACTAAGAGATATAAGTCAGCGGATAGAGTATATGGTTTAGGAAGGGTTTTTGTTCAAAGGAAACTAAATATGCATACCAATATGTTCAATGAGGGACAATCTCCTAAAGGAGAAGCATAGTGGAGGATTGGATGGACATTTCGGCCACGATAAAACATTTTCACAGTTGAGAAGTTCATACTATTGGCCAGGTATGAGAACAGAGGTGATTAAATTTGTGAACAGATGTAGGATCTGTAAACATGCAAAGGGGAAAAGACAGAACACTGGATTGTATCAACCATTGCCAATACCAGAGAGGCCTTGGGATGAAATAAGCATGGATTTCGTGTTGGGATTTCCAAGAACACATAGGGGATTAGATTCCATATTTGTGGTGGTAGATAGGTTTTCAAATATGGCACATTTTATCCCATGCCAGAAGATTAGTGATGAAAAACCTGTTGGAAATCTATTTTTTAGAGAAGTTGTAAGACTTCACGGTCTACCCATGAGCATAGTCTCGAACATAAACACAAAATTTGTTGGTCACTTTTGGAGGAAATTATGGAAGAAGATGTGGACAGATTTGTCCTTCATCTCTACTTATCACCCTCAGACAGATGGGTAGACTGAGGTGGTAAATAGGAGTTTGGGGAACTTATTGAGAAGTCTGGTTACTGAACATCATAACCAGTGAGATCAGATTCTTCCACAACCAGAATTTACATACAATGACTCACCAAACAGGAGCACTGGAATAATCCCATTCCAAATACTCTATGTAATACAACCCAGGGGAGTATCTGAGTTAAGAGACTTGGAATAGGGAGAGATCAGAAGCACTAGAGCAGAGGATTTTGCTGCTGAAATGCAGAAGCTCCATAGCTGAATCAAGGAACAATTACAGAGTTCTAACCAGAAATACAAACACAGAGTCGATCAACATCGTAGGGATCTTCAATTTGAAGTGCGAGATCAGGTTTTAGCACATCTCAGGAATGAAAGGTTCCCTAGGGGAACATATGACAAATTGAAGATGAAGAAGATAGGACCCTGTAAGATCCTAAGGAAGTTTGATGCAAATGCCTATGAGATCAAGCTGCCAGATGGTGTGTGAATTTCACCCATATTCAATGTCTCAGACCTATACCATTATAGGAAAGATGACACAGAAGGATCATAATATCAATGAAATATTCAATGGGAAAAGCATATGCCTGTGGCAGAGAAGCTACAGATGGAAAAGATTTTGGACCAGAGGATTGGCAAGAAGACCAGGAGGAAGACTTATTTTGAGTATATGGTCAAACGGAAGGGATGCCCAATAGAAGATTCCAGTTGGGAAAATGAAGCTTCTATCCAGAAGTAGGGAAGGTCAGTAGAGGAGCTCATGGACATGAGTCCATGAATTTTTATCAAGGGGAGTATGATGCAGGAGCATCATTGGAAAGCATGCAGATGTGGGACCAAAAAACACGTGAGAGTCCTCCTAGAACTTCAACGTGGTAGTTCAACTGATTTCAGGATCTTCCTTCACTCAACGTTGAAATTCACCTTCGGAGACATGCTTGAAATGATGACAGATCTTTCCATTTGAACCATGTTTTTGAATTTGTAAACGGAGCAAAATCTCCCACTTCGGCTCTGGAAAGTGACCAATTTTAGATAGTGTAGGATAAGTTTTAGGGTAGTCAAGTATCCAGGGGAAACCCTAGGAAAATTTTGAGCTATGTAAAAGTTTGTAATCCAAGTTAGTGGCAAGTAAGTAGGGGGAGAAGTCATTTGGAAGAGAACTGCGTTAGAGAGGAAAATCTTAGTTTTGAGCTAATGTAATTTGTATGTGTTATGTATCCAGTGGGCATTGATGAATAGAACATAATGGAAAATTGATCCAATTGTGTTGTGGTTGGAATGTGTTTATTTTCCTATTATTTTCTGTTTTATAAACAAGTGAATGGAACTGTAAGTTGTGGCGAGTTTCAAATATTTCTCTTCGTTAGGAGCTCTAAAAAGTGTGCATCGAGCCAGAGGGAAATGATGTGAAATTTTTTTCTATTCCTTAGGAGCTATGCAAGGTGTGCATCGAGCCAAAGAGAACACGCTGTGGATATGAGCATCAAACCCCCTCAGATGCAAGGTGTGCATGAGATATCGACATCTGAACTAGACAGAGCTCAGGAGGGATAACACTTTGGAAGTGTTGTCAATGTACAATAATTCATTCCCTGGAAGAATTGAAGACCGAGTCTTCGCAGACTTTGAAAAACTCCTAAGTTGAAATCGAGTAAAATCTCAGGAGGAAGAACGTCGTCGAGCGTTGGATCGGGGTGGAAATTCCCACAGGTCGTCTGATTGAAGGAAGGAGCGCAAGATCTAACCCTACATAAATCCAGGAGGAGAGTTCAGAAAGCCGAACGAATAGAGGAGAACCCTCGAGGAGGAACACAGAAACCGCGCAGACCATTGGATCAGGTGGAGCTGCGAGGAGGTTAGCGGCGAGAGTTTTCTCGTTGGCCCATTTCAGGACTTCGGGTACCATAAGGCGGAAAGACAAAAGTGCTTGTCTTTCAAAATCCCAAAGTGAGAAATTGCAAAGACGTGATTTGACTAGGACCGTCGATCAGACGAATCGTTGTACGTCGTCGATCAGACACCCAGACATTTTGACGTTTTGGCACTTCAACAACCAGGGACTCCAAGGAGCGAGGACATCCCCTTGCATCCTGATTTCGCAAAACGTGAAATACTGAAAGATCAAGCACCAAACCATTTCGGCATTTTAGTACTTCAGCGACCGAAGATCCTAAGGTGCGAGGATACCCCTTGCATCATGATTTCGCTAAACGTGAAATCCAAAAAGAGAAAGCGCTAAACCATTTCGGTGCTTCGGCATTTCGGTGACCGGAGATCCTAAGGTGCAAGGATACCCCTTGCATCCTGATTTCATGAAACGCAAAATCCTAAAATTGATAAGCGTCGAGTATTTCGGCATTTCAGTGACCGGAGGTTCTTAAGAGCAAGGGCATCCCTTGCGCCCTGGTTTCATGAAACATGAAATTCTGAAGAGACAAGTGCCGAGAAATTTCAGCACTTCGGCATTTCACCTACCGGAGGTTCGAGGGACCAAGAGACGGGACACTCGACTTGTGAAGTCCCGGTACCCGATAAGCACCTTTTCTTCTTGGCGCGAGGTCACATCCCTTGGTCGCGTGTTGTGGGAGCTCACACTTGGCGCCCAAAAAATCCAACAGAGCTTCTGTAAGGGACCTGGGTATTCATCTAAAGGGTTCCAGTTCAGAACCAAAAGAGCCATTTCGGCTCCAGAATCAGAATATTCTGACCAGGAGGTCATGCAGCCCTTAGGAGGGATATGGGGTCTTCATCAAGTGGTATCAGAGCGCATTTTTCGTCTGTAGACTTTAGGTGAAGGAGGAAAAAGAGGGAGACAAAAAACCTCAGGGCTGTACTATGTGTGTGACAGAATGTCAACACAATGCCACCAAGAAGATGAGATCCTCCTTTAGGCAACCATGTTGTAGAGTGGGAGGTGCGAGGGATTCGTTCTCGAATGGAAACAATGGAAGCAACACCGAGGAGAGAACCTAACGTTGGGGATATCAGTGATGCAAAAAGTGAATAATTTGAGGCTGAAGAAGATGTAGGAGAGGATGTTGTAGAAGAACGATTGTTGAGAGTAGTTTCCAGATTGGGAGGCAGATCTAAGATAGAGGTTCCCATGTATGAGGGAAATCTAGACACTAAGGAACTGTTGTACTGGATAAGGTCCATGGACAATCACTTTGACTATGAATATGTCAATGAGAATAAGGTGAAGCAGTCAGTCACTAGGATAAAAGGGCATGCAACACTGTGGTGGGATGAACTGCAGGCTAAGAGGAGAAGTAAAAGAAAACAAAGGATAAAGAGTTGGGACAGGATGGTAGCCAAGATGAAGGCTAATTTCATACCCAAGGACTACCAAATCAATCTATTCAGGAAGCTACAGAACCTGAGACAGAAAGGAATGACAGTCAAGGAGTACACCGAGGAGTTCTATAGGCTGAACATCAAAACTAGACAAAGGGAGAGAGACGAAGAAAAAATCACTATATATTTAAATGGCTTGAGATATGAATTCTAGGACGAGTTGAGCATGATGTCAGTGAGGACTGCAGAATATGCTTATCAGTTTGCACTGAAAGCAGAGGAGAAGGTGGCCAGAAAATAGAACCAACGAGGAAGAGGTAAAGTCTCGGTCCCAAGAAAAAGAAAGGAATGTAACCATGACAGAGCACATTAGTCTAAGGATGAGGTTGAGAGACCCCACAATCACTTGGAATGAGGAGGAAGTTGACAAGGAAGACAGGGTGGTGGAAGAAACTCTTTTAGAGGAGTAAGGTGCTATAACCATGGAAAAATAGGGCACATGTCTTGGGAATGTCCCGAGAAGAAGAAGGAAGGAAGAGAAGCTCACATTTCAGAAGCAAAGAGAAGAGATGTTGAAGAAGAGGGAGAAGAGGATGGAATGCCCCTGATGTTGAGAAAAATTCTCCTGAAACCAGAGGTAGAAATTGAGAGGCCAATGCAGAGGAACAATCTCTTCAAGACAATTTGCAAGACCAAGGACAAAGTCTGCAAGGTGATCATTAAAAGTGGGAGTAATAACAACCTGGTATCCACAGAGATGGTGGAGAAATTGGGGCTAAATATGACTGCACACCCAAGGCCATACAAAGTCTCATAGCTGCAAAAAGGACACTAGGTAATGATTACTAAACAATGCCTGGTTGAAATTAAAATAGGAGGATATAAAGATGAAATCCCGTGTGATGTAATTCCCATGGATGTATGCCACATTTTGTTGAGAAGGCCATGGAAGTATGACATAATTGTCATTCACGATTGAAGGAAGAATACATACACATTGGAGAAGAATGGTAGGATGCATATGCTGTTGCCAATGGAAGAGAAGAAAGCAAAGGAGGAAGCCAGCACAAGCATACTTCTCATGAGTGGGACAAAACTCCTAAAATAATTCAAGGGAAAATAGGATATGTAGTTCGCTGTGGTGAGGAAGCCCAAAGTCATCCTCACGAGTACATCAATGGACGATTTACCTGAAGAAGTTCAGGAGCTGTTGGATAATTTTATGGATATAGTGGTGGATGAGCTACCAAACTCATTACCACTCATCAGGAGTATCAGTCATCATATCGACTTAATACCAGGATCAAGCCTGACAAAAAAGGCAGTGTACAGATTAACACCTCAGGAGAATGAGGAGGTGAGAAACCAATTCCAAGAGTTGTTGGATAAGGGTTTGGTCAGAGAAAGTTTGAGCCCATGAGCAGTACCAACTGTGTTAAGCCCAAAGAAAGATGGAGGATGGAGAATGTGCACAGACTCGAGAGCCATCAATAAGATCACCATCAAGTATAGGTTTCCTTTACCAAGAATGGATGACTTAATGGATTGCTTAAGTTGAGAAAATTTATTTTCTAAAATAGATCTGAAAAGTGGATATCACCAGATCAGGATGAGAGAAGGCGATGAATGGAAAACATCCTTTAATACGAATGAAGGCCTATATGAGTGGCTGGTTATGCCATTTGTATTAAAGAATGCCCGAGCACTTTTATGAGGCTGATGAATGAAATTCTGAAGGAATTCATTGGCAAATTCGTGGTTGTATTTCTGGATGATATACTGATTTTCAGCAAGACTAAAGAGAATCATTTGAGGCACCTAATGCTAGCGATGAGGAGGCTACAATAGGAGAATTTGTTGATCAATCTGAAGAAATCCTCTTTCATGAAAACAAAGCTCATTTACTTGGGTTTTGTGATATCTTCGAATGGATTGAATATGGATCTAGAGAAGGTAAAAGAAATCAAGGAATGGTCGTCACCAAGGAGCATGTTCAAGGTAAGGAGATTTCATGGTTTAACAAGTTTTTACAGAAAGTTCATTAGAGACTTCAGTGGAATTTGTGCACCAATGATGGATAGAGTGAAAAAATGACACAAGTCTTTTAAATGGACAAAGGAGGCGGAAAGGAGCTTCAATATACTGAAGGACAAAATAACAGAATGACCAATTCTGATCTTGTTGAATTTTGGGAAGACATTCCAGGTGAGATGTGATGCAAGTGGAGTTGCAATAGGAGCCATTTTGAGTCAGGATAACAGACATGTTGCCTATTTCAGCGAGAAGTTGAATGAGACTAAGAGTAAATAATCCACATATGCCAAGGATTTATATGCCATCATTCAAGAATTGAAGAAATGGAGGCATTATCTCGTCCCAAAAGCGTTTTTCTTGTAAAACAATAACCAAGATTTACAATTTATAACCGGACAAGAAAAACTGAATCAGAGGCATGCAAAATGGGTTGAATTTATGCAAAATTTTACTTTTGTCATAAAACATATTTCTAGGAATGCTAACAAGGTTGATGACACATTAAGCAGGAGATGTTTAATTCTGCAGGTACTCCAAGTGGAGACCTTGGGGTTTGAACACCTTAAGGATATGTATTGTGATGATGCAGATTTCAAGGAGGCCTATGAAGCATGTACAAACCCTGTACTGGGAGATAGAAGTCAATGGACAGAGTATAGGTTTCAGGAAGGGTTGTTGTTCAAAGGAAACCAATTTTTCATACCAAGATGTTCAATGAGGGACAGTCTCCTGAAGGAGAAGCATTGTGGAGGATTGGTTGGACATTTTGACCACGTTAAAACATTTGCATAGTTGAGAAGTTCATACAATTGGCCAGGTATGAGAATAGAGGTGATAAAATTTGTGAACAGATGTAGGATCTGTCAACATGCAAAGGGGAAAAGACAGAACACTGGATTGTATCAACCATTGCCAATACCATAGAGGACTTGGGATGAAATAAGCATGGATTTTGTGTTGGGATTGCCAAGAACAAAAAGGGGATTCGATTTCATATTTGTGGTGGTAGATAGGTTTTCAAGGATGGCACATTTCATCCCATGCCATAAGACCAGTGATGAAACACATGTTGCAAATTTGTTTTTCAGATAAGTTGTAAGACTTCACGGTCTACCCAGGAGCATTGTCTCGGACTGAGACACAAAATTTGTTTTTCACTTTTGGAGGAAGTTATTGAAGAAGATGGGGATAGATTTTTTCTTCAACTCATCTTATCACCCTCAGACAGATGGGAAAACTGAGGTGGTAAATAGGAGTTTGGGGAACTTATTTAGAAGTCTAGTTATTAAACTTCATAACTAGTGGGATCATATTCTGCCACAAGCAAAATTTGCATACAATGACTCACCAAACAGGAGCACTGGAAGAAGCCCATTCCAAATACTCTATGGAATGCAACCCAAGGAAGTATCTGAGTTAAGATACTTGGAACAGGGAGATATCTGAAGCGTTGGAGCAAAGGATTTTGTTGCTAAAATGCAGAAACACCATAGCTGGATCAAGGAACAATTATAGAGTTCTAACCAGAAATACAAACACAGAGTCGATAAGCATCACAGGGAACTTAATTTTGAAGTGGGATATCAGGTTGTAGCACATCTCAGGAAGGAAAGGTTCCCTAGGGGAACATTTAACAAATTGAAGATAAAGAAGATAAGACCCTATAAGATCTTGAGGAAGTTCGATGCAAATGCCTATGAGATCGAGCTGTCAGATGGTGTGGGAATTTCACCCATATTCAATGTCTCAGACCTGTACCCTTACAGGAAAGATGAAATAGAAGGATCGGAAGATCAAGGAAAGATTCAGTGGGAAAAGCATATGCCTGTGGCAGAGAAGCTACAGATGGAAAAGATTCTGAACCAGAGGATTGGCAAGAAGACCAGGAGGAAGACTTATTTTGAGTATTTGGTCAAATGGAAGGGACAACCAATAGAAGATTCCATTTGGGAAAATGAAGTTTCTATCCAGAAGCAGGGAAGGTCAGTAGAGGAGCTCATGGACAAGATTCCATGAATTTTTGTCAAGGAGAGTATGATGCAGGAGCATCATTGGCAAGCGTGTAGATGTGGGACCACCAAACACATGAGAGTCCTCCCAAAACTTCAATGTGTCAGTTCAACTGATTTCAGGATCTGCTTCCACTCAGCGTCGACATTCACCTTCAGAGACACGCTTGAACCGATACTGGATCCTTCCCTTTGAAGCAAGTTTTTGAATTTGTAAACAGAGCAGAAGCTCCCACTTCGACTCTGGAAAGAGACCAATTTTAGATAGCGTAGGATAAGGTTTAGGGTAGGCAAGTAGCCAGGGGAAACCCTAGGAACATTTTGAGCTATGTAAAATTTTGTAAGCCAAGTTAGCGGCAAGTGAGTAGGGGGAGAAGTCATCTAGAAGAGAACTGCATTAAGGTAGAAAATATCAGTTTTGAGCTACTGTAATTTGTATGTGTTATGCAGCTAGTGGGCATTGATGAATAGAACATAATGGAAAATTGATCCAAATGTGTTGTGCTTGGACTGTGTTTATTTTCCTGTTATTTTATGTTTTATAAACAAGTGAATGGAACTCTGAGTTGTAGCGAGTTACAATTATTTCTCTTCGTTAGGAGATCTGCAAAGTGTGCATCAAGCCAGAGGGAAACGTTGTGGAATTGTTTTATCTTCCTTAGGAGCTCTACAAGGTGTGCATCTAGCCAGAGAGAACACACCGTGGATATGAGCATCAAACCCCCTTAGACGCAAGGAGTGTGTGGGAGATCGACGTCTGAACCAGACAAAGCTCAAGAGGGATAACACTTTGGAAGTGTTTTCGAAGTCCAGGAATTCATTCCCTGAAGAATCGAGGACCGAGTCTTCGTAGACTTAGAAAATATCCTAAGCCAAAATCGAGTAAAATCTCAGGAGGAAGAATGTCGTCGATTGTTGGATCGGGCTGGAAATTCCCACAGGTCATCTAATTGAAGGAAGAAGCACAATATTTAACCATGCTTAAATCTAGGAGGAGAATTCAGAGAGCCGAACGAACGGTGGATAACCCTCGAGGAGGAACACCAAAACCCTGTAGACCGTTGGATCAAGTGGAGCTGCGAGGAGGTTAGCGGTGAGAGTTTTATCGTTGGACCATTTCAAAACTTTGAGTACGACGAGGAAGAAAGACATAAGCGCTTGTCATTAAAAATCCTGAAGTGTGAAATCACGAATTCGCGATTCAACCAGGACCGTCGATCGTAGGAACCGTTGTGCAGCATCGATCGGATGCCACAACATTTTGGCGTTTTGGCACTTCGGCAACTGGGGACTCCAAGGAGCGGAGACATCCCCTTGCATCTCGATTTCGCAAAATGTGAAATCCCGAAGGAGCAAGCACCAAACCATTTCATAATTTCGGTACTTCGGCGACCGGAGATCCTAAGGTGCGCAGATACCCCTTGCATCTCAATTTCACAAAACATGAAATCCCGAAAGAGCAAGCGTTGAACCATTTCTGTGCTTTGGGATTTCGGCAATCGAAGATCCTAAGGTGCAAGGATACCCCTTGCAGCTTGATTTCACGAAACAAAAAATCCCAAAATTGATAAGTGTCGAGTATTTCGGCTTTTCGGTGACCAAATGTTTTAAGGAGCAAGGACATCCCTTGTGCCATAGTTTTGTGAAAGGAGAAATTCTGAAGAGACAAGTGCCGAGACATTTCGGCACTTCCGCATTTCGGCTACCAGAGGTTCGAGGGACCAAGAGACGGGACACTAGACTTGTGAAGTCCCGGTCGCCAATAAGCGCCTTTTCGGCTTGGTGCGAGGTCACAACCCTTGGTCATGTGCTGTGGGAGATCACACTTGGTGCCCGAAAAAGACAACAGAGCTTTTGTAAGGGACTTGGGTATTCGCCTGAAGGGTTCCAGTTCGGAACTAGAAGAGCCATTTTGGCTCTAGAATCAGAAGATCCTGACCAGGAGGTCGTGCAACCCTTAGGAGGGATAGGGCGTCTGCATCAGTAAGTTTCTCAATTTATAGCAATTCTCGAATGATGTAAGATGAGTGATAATGTGTCGAGGCCATGATTTTGGTTTGGTCAAAGAAAATTAGATCTTTTGAATTGAAAGAGTATTAGGAAATAGTTGATTCTGAGATACGATTGTTGGTTGTTTCAACAATGTTTTCTTTGAGACATGCTTTTGACCAATGTATGATTTTCCACAAGAACAAAGAATTTGATCAACTTCTAGGCCAAGTATTGGGTTAGATTTATCCTTAGCAATTCTAAATAACTATTTAATGGTTTTATAGGGTTTGAAAATAGTTTTAATATTATTTTTAGCAAAAAAAAATTAGATGTGACTGGTGGTGCCGTCGATGTAGGGAAGATAAATAGGATCTAGGGGTTGGGAAGAGGACGATGAGTTTTCTTATTTGGGATTACAGGTTGAGAAAAAATATTTGTTGATTTGAGAGATGGAGTAACCATTGGACATACGGGATTTAGTTAGATGTGTTTTTAATTTTTCAAGGAACTGGGGAACATATATTTAGATGGACCGAGAAATGAAAGATTTTAGAACAACGGATTTTTGTGCTATATGATGATGGGAATGGGCATGAAGGTATATATCTATATGAGGTTTCTTTCTATAAAATTGGTGGGTGAGTGATAAATTGGGGAGATGAGAGATAAGAACATCCAAAAATGGGAGAGAGTTATCTTTTTGAATTTCCATAGTAAATGGGATATGTGGGGAAATGGTATTAATATGGTTAAGCAAAGAGATTAGWGAGGAATGAACATAAGGCCAATGTGTCATCAAATATTCTTTGAGTTAAAAKTTGTTTATTGTTGAAKTCTTAGAATGCTCCATAAAAAGGTTAGCAACTATTAGGGATAAGGAATATCCCATGRTTGTATCTTTAGTTTTCTCCTTGCATGTCCCTTTAAAGGTTATAAAGTAGAGGTGAGACATATTTTGATGAGWTTCAGATTTTTAGAGTCRKCCTCRTTCTTACATTCAAAATGTGAAACATTGGACCTCATCAAAATTTGTCTCTCCTCTACTTTATTCACCTTTAAASGGACATGCTATGAGAAAATTGAAGGTACAACCATGGGATCTTCCTTATCCAYAGTAGTTGCTAACATTTTTATGGAACATTTTAATACTTCATATCTAAACAKTTTTTGCTTCAAACCAAGTGTTGGTTTATATTTGTTGATGACACATTCATTATATGGCCTCATGGTCATTCCTCCGTAATTTATTTCCTTAACCATCTTAATATAACTTCCTCGCATATCCAAATTACTATGGAAATTCAAAAAGATAACACTCTCCCCTTTTTTGATGTTCTTATCTATCATAGCCTTGATGGATCTCTCACCCACCAAGTTTATAGAAAGAATACCCATACATATATATACCTTCATTCCCATTCCCATCATCATCTAACACAAAAATATGTTGTTCCAAAAAAATTGATTACTCGGTCCATCTAAATCTTCGTTCCCAATTCATTGAAAAAGAAAAATCTCGTCTAACTAAAACCCTCATGTCGAATGGTTACTTATGGTGTTTTTCCATGCTTTAGATCTGATGATTAATTTCTTATGATATTGATTCATAATTTATGTCATTATTATCATACATTAACCATACACTGAAACATACAACCATATAGCAGTGGAAAAGAGAAACACCATGCACAAGTAGAGACACATTTACCCTAGGAAAAACCCAATAGGGGAGAAAAAGACAACAATCTTTATCTAGAAGATAATATTTCCATATCAGAAGAAAGTATAGAATATACCAGCAAGGTCATGCCAAAACCTCATCCCTTAACAATATAACTAGGGAGAGTTGTAGAGAAGAAAGATAAACCAGGAAAAACCCTCAAAGTCACCTTCACAATGCCCAGCTGTTGCTGCCTCAGATCTACAATTTTCCTCAGTCAAGGTCAATGAAAAAGTGTATGTAAAATGAGTAGCACAAGCTTGCATTTATACTAATCTGTCACTGTACTTTGAGGCCGACTTCTTATTTTCACTAGGTCCAACTTTACATTTTTCATATTTTAATTATTTATTTTATCCTTTTGTAGGGATGACTTTTATATGTAAAAATATATACATTATGAAGACTGACCATAGTTACAAAATTTCAACACTCCCTCGTAACTAGGGAGGTATTCATAATGACAAATTTGACTTTCCTTATTGGAAATTATTTTGAGAATGTCTATCTGATGCTGCAAACATCAACACTCCCTCTTAGTGGGGGAAGACATACTTTGCCATCATATCTTCATTGGAAATTATTTTTTCATAAAAAGGTTGTATCAAATAATCATCAATAACTGCATCATCTATCATAATACATGACACATCATATATAATCAACTCTTTGGGCCATACTTCATCTGAAGTACTTGGTAATGATGCTAGATTAAGTGAAGTTGTAAAACCTGGGCACTCAACTGAGTGTCTCGCATATTTCATGCACTCAATGGAGTGTCTCATGAATACAAGGGCCATTCTTCTTGATCGGGTCACCATCTATTCCATATGAAGAATGTCAGTCCTCCCATATGTTGAAATCCATGCCCTGGGATACAGAGACCATTCCTACATGAATGTCAATCTCAGACTATTTTCTAATGGGGTCACCATATGTACCATATAGATCAATATATACCCATATGTGTCTTAGAAAATATCGGTCCTATATCAACCAACCTAATCGAGACACCATGTCCTTAAAGGGTGCACTATTCAACCTGATCGGGCCATTAGCTATGCCTCAAGAGAATATTGATCTTATACCATTTTCCTAATTGGGCCATAATCAGTGCCTTAGGAAAATACCATTCCATGATACGTTAGAAATATGTCAACCTGGACCATTCTGAATGAGAATGTCAGTCCAACAACACAATGATTATCCACCAACACTCCCTCTCAACCAAGGGAGTAATCTCCACAATCCCCAGCTTGTCCCTAAAGTATACAAACTTCCCTTTGGCAAAGGGCTTCGTCATAATATATGTTGTCTACTGATTGGTGGAGATGTACCAGAGCTTCACTGTTCCCTTCTAGACTTTATCATGAAGGTAGTAGTAGTTGATCTAAATGTGCTTCAACTTGTCATGGAAGATAGGGTTATCTGAAAGATTCACATAACTTTGATTATCAATGTATATCATGGTCGACTCCATCACCTGATCAAACAGTCTAAAAATCAGCTTACAGAGCAATATTGCTTCCATACAGGCATTGCAAGCTACAATATACCACGACTCTACAGTATTGAATGTGGTAGGCTTCTATTTCCTTCTAGCCCAATATATCATAGCAGAGACCAAACTGAAACATACAACATACGTACTCTTTCTGTCACCTGCACTCTTTGCCTACTCAGAATTGTATACCTCTACAGCCTGACTCCATCACCTGGGACATATCCAATTGTACCATACCGGTACACATGCTCTGCTACAACCCAAATTACTCACCTCATCTCAACCATGAACTGTCTTAGGGTGATCACTGCAAAGAAACTATCAAGGGTATGGCTCTCTACCTGAGAGTGGGTCCTCCACTCTCTCTGCAACTGCTCCCTCTAGAACTCAACAACTGCTAAACTATGAGACTGAGAGTAGCTCCTCTACGTTGTTAGCATCTTCCCCCTATGGGACTACTCCTTGTAGAAATAGCTCCACCACTCTCTCTCTGTAGCTGCTTCCTTTATCTAATAAATCCCCTCACCCTCACCCTAATATATATATATCTATACATAAAGTATATATGTGAGAGTGAGGATGGGGAGATTTATTAGAGAAAACATATACATTAGGGTGGGAGTCAGGGGATTTATTAGAGAAAACATATGCATTATGTATATGTTTTCTCTAATAAATGTGGGCAACCTCTAATAAAGAGATCATTTTTTTTACATGAAGTGATTTGATCCACCTAATAAGATGGATTTATGGTCATTTGGAATCAAATTCCTTAAAATGCAATTCTTTTCTTAAATTTATAGTCTAAAAAAAATTCCACATACTCCCATCCATTTGATAAACAAGAAATTAAGATGAATTGGTGGTCATTTATTTTATTATAGTGATAATTTTTATTTTTATTTTATTTTTTATAGTATGATATTTTTAACTTGTCATTTTTACAAATGTTAATTTTTCTCAATTTAACTTTACACATGGCCATAGATACACTTAATCACTATTTATGGTATCAGAGTCATTAACATTGTAATTAAATTTATGGGTAAAAGATATATAGAATAGAATTTTGAGAATAATCTCATTTAGAAATTATTTTCATAAATTTTTGAATTTTTTTTTAATTAAAATTACATTTATAGTTTCTCAAAACAATTAAAGTAAAGTCTTAATTTTTCTAATTCTCTTGAATAAAGTTTAGATTTAGTTTACTATTTCTTTTATTTAAAAGTAAGGTTCATTAAGACTAAATTGGTCTATCGAATTTTAAGAGGGTAAGTGATTACGTTTGATTCTTTAGAATTTTGTTTCTGTGCTCGAAAATCATTAAGAGAAGATTTCCAATATAGCCATACTTTTGTTGAGTTAAGAGGTTAGGAAGGTTGCTAGTGTGGTACATATTTTGAAAATGAGATCTAATATGGGTATAGGCTTGACAATCTAAGATAGTGTCACAAAGGTGACAGACTCTTTCATCTCATGACATTTTAGGAATATACCAACCCCAGTTTCACTATGGAGCTCGTGAGATTTTGTTCTTATCTTAACAATGCTTATTTTTTTCTTTACACTTGGAAAAAGAAATATAATAAAAAATGATTGAATTTTTCTTAAAATTTCTTAAAAAAATCAAAAAGTAAAATCAGAAATGATTAGATTTTTCCAAAAAAAAATCAAAAAGTAAAATCAGCAATGATTAGATTTTTCCTTAAATACCAAAAAGGCAAAATTAGTAAAATCAATAATGATTGGATTTTGCCTTCAATACCAAAAAAAATAAAACGTTTAGCAAGGACCATTTTGGCATGATTCGCCACTTGGCATGAATCGGTGATGGGTGGTTGTATTACTAATTTTGTTTGTTCAGTTCTTTTTGGGTTTTTATTGTGTAGATTACCATGTTTATTAAAAACAAGGCCAACTACGAACATTGCTTTCATGTCATATTCAATCTGTTTAAATCAGTGTTGTAGTCGAGATATGAAGAAAGACGAGGCCAATTTATGAATGAGTGTGGGGTATAGGCCCATCATTGTGAATAGGTATCAGCTTTAAAACTTCACTTCATAAAAAAAACGAATGTTATTGACACTCCAAACTTAGAATGAGGTTGTTCACATTTTAACATTTCAATTTCTATATATATTAATTTTTGTTAATCATTTAAATTTGGCAATTATATGGTCTTACAGTAATTTCTTAATATGATTAGGTAAATGTGAAAAAATAAACAAGTAATTTCTTAATATAATTAGATAAATGTGAAAAAATAAACAAGTTAATTGATTTTATTCATTAATTTAAGAGGATGACTAAAAATATGTTAACATATTTTATTGCTAACCATCAAATTAAATTTTTAGATTAAAAAATCATTAATTATACACATTGTCAATAAATGTATTTAAAAAATTATATATTTTTAAATAAATAAAATATTTTACATATAATTATAAAATTAATAATATTTATCAATTAAATATAAAATTTTAAAATTAATAATATTTATCAATTAAATTTAAAAACTATCAAAAGAATTATTTTTTAACAAAAATCAAAGCCAATCGAGCTAAAACAATTACAATATCATCATTCTATCAGCAGCCTTTAAAAAAACAAGAATCCACTTGCTAGCTGCAATGAGTATTAAACACGAAATTGAATTAAAAAGTATTTTAATAAGAGTTCATTTATCTTATTTATCTTATGGC
Source organism: Picea glauca (assembly GCA_000966675.3). Taxonomy (NCBI): domain Eukaryota; kingdom Viridiplantae; phylum Streptophyta; class Pinopsida; order Pinales; family Pinaceae; genus Picea; species Picea glauca. The sequence continues at coordinate 152,413 of JZKD02S2410508.1, forward strand.
CAAAACATATTCCCCGAAAAGTTAAAAAGTAATTTAATAAGAGTTTCAACATTTATCTTATTTATCTTATAGTCAAAACATATTCCCCGAAAAGAGCCAAAAACATAGAATAGAATAATTAGACTACAGCCATATTAATATTAATATGGTACCATCATAACTGTCATGCCACCAATCTTGTACGAGAGCAATAGAATTTGAACCACTGAATGTTGCTCGTGCTAAAATTCCGCGATCTGAGATATAGAATATATAGGATTCCGCGATCAAAAGAATTATATTTTAACAAATATGAAAGTCAATCGAGCTCAAACAATTACAATATCATCATTCTATCAGCAGGCTTTAAAAAAACAAGAATCCACTTGCTATCTGCACTGAGTACAAAACAAGAAATTGAATTAAAAAATATTTTAATAAGAGTTTCAATATTTATCTTATGGCCAAAACATATTCGAATTAAAAAGTATTTTAATAAAAGTTTCAACATTTATCTTATTTATAACCTACGCTTAGATCGGATTTTGTAAGAGTCGGCCGCTAGGGTTCACCGCTGCAACCTGAATCCGCAGCCTTCTCCCGCTTGCCACATGCAGCAATTAATCTGGGAGGACGAAATGCAGAAGGAAAAAGCCGATGGACATGGACCCTGAAATCAGTCAACCAAAAATTAAATGCACCTCGAACTTCGGCAAATGCATCACACAAGCTTCGATAGCTCCCAAATACACCATTAGTTTTCCAAGAATTGAAGATAAGAAACCATAAATGAGAGATTTTGCATTCATAGGCAAATTCCTGGGGGCTATGGCCTTCCGAAAAAGACCTGGTCAAATGGATTCAACATTGGTGGAAACCCAAAGGACACTATGATTTCCAACTAGGATCAAAAGGATTTTTCAGAATCATTTTGCATAACTTGGAGAATGGAAATTGAATCTTCGAGGGGGGAGTCGTACTTCTACAACTTGGCAGGCCTTTTCCTTAGATTCTGGATGGAGAGATTCAATCCGAAAAAGCAAGACTTCACCCATGCCCTGGTCTGGTTGCGGCTATATTCGCTCCCACATGAATTTTGGTTGAAGGAGATCCTCGCAGGAATTGAAAACACCATCGGCAGCTACGTCAAAGCCTCTGAGGCAACCAAGCAACGAAGGTACACTGCTTATGCCTGCATCTGTGTCTATTTAAACATTTTGAAACCCCTTTCTGGAGCCATTATCCTAGATTACCAAGATGATGAGTGGTCCCAAACCCTAGACTATGAGCACATCCCCTTTCGATGTCGCAAGTGCCATGATCATGGTCATATTTTCCGCGAATACCCCCTAAATAACCCACCTAAGCCAGCTCAAGAAGACTCTGACAAGTCCAAGGAGGGCTTTACCCAGGCCACGGGCTGCCAAAAGCACCAAAGCAAGAGGACACACTCCCAGCCCCCCCCCGGACCTCCTACTAGGAAATCCTTTGACGCCCTTCAAATCCCGTTGGATACCCCCTCCCCATCCACCAACCCTCTGACAACCCCTACAACTGGTCAAACCCCTTCTCTGCCTGATACCCTAGCACATTCCTCCTCTCAACCTTTAATCGCGACGCCCATTCTTCCAACCACTCTCGACCCAGAAATGGGGGATCTAGACACGAACCTAGAGGATAAGGAACTGGAAGGCATTGTCATGGTCCATCTGGAGCAAGCTTACCATAAGCAACAACTATACACCATACCGCCAAACCAGCTACGTAAGGTGCACAAGGTCTTTCTCAATTCTTCGACAGGAGGTTCAGTCAGAGCCAACACAAATCTGGGAATGCAAAAACAAACCTCAAAGGAACAACGCAATCCTATAAAAGAGGATAAGAAGAGAGGTAGGAAACCCAAACACCAACTCATTCAAGATGTAGGCAACTTCTTGGTCAACTCAGGTCAAATACATTTGATCTCTGACAACTTCCCTCCCCTCCAACCCCCATCATCCTCATGAAGATACTATCCTGGAACATAAGGGGCCTCAACGCAAAGAACAAACAAGATTTGCTCAAAGAAAGAATCAAGAAGGATCAATCAGACATACTCATCCTACAGGAAACGAAATGCGCAGGGATAAAGGCGCATAACACTCTACAAAGATGCTGGAAGCATGTCCAACATGTGGAAGTGGATGCCAGAGGGGCAGCTGGAGGTTTTTCAATGCTCTAGAACCCCACCACAGTCCTACTTGACAAATGTTTTACCTCTAAATGGACCATCACTACCTCCTTTCGCCTCATTGGATCGAACAAACAAGGCTACTTCACAAATGTTTATGGACCCCCAAGACTAGGGAGCAAGGAATCCTTCCTTCAACACCTGAAATGGATTGCAGAGCACTTAGGCCCCCAACACTATATCCTTGGCGGAGATTTCAACATGATCATAGGGATGGAGAAAAGAAAGGGAGATTTCAACATGATCAACACGTCTCCAGCAGACTAGATCGTTTCCTAATTTCTGAACCTATTATGATGGACGACTTAGCCTGGAATGCCACAGTCATAGACATCCAGGGATCAGATCACTGGCCAATTTTACTAAATTTCAATACCACTGGCACCCCAGGTAGAAAACCTTTCCTCTTTGAAAAATTCTGGTTGAAACACTTGGATTTCCAAACAAACATAAAGACATGGTGGGAGGAGGAAGCTATCCAAACAGGGACCCCAATGTATCGGTTCAAACAAAGTCTAAAAAAACTCAAGAAACACCTAAAATCCTGGAACAAGTCCACCTTTGGCGACATCTTCCAAGCAAAGAAAAATCTAAAACAACAAATGCAGACACTCCAGCAACAGATCTGAACACAGGGCCTAATAGAAGACCTAAAAATATAGGAAACACTCCTAAACAACTAGATTGCAGAAAGAAGGGCACAGGAAGAAGTACTCTGGCGACAAAAATCTCCCATCCAATCGCTGAAAGAGGGGGAAAAAAACACAAAATTCTTCCACAGATCCATGATCCAGCAGCGCCAAACCAATCACATCACCCACCTATGCTCCTGCATGTCCCTTCTCCCATTTGACTTTGTCTCAACATTTCCCATGCCAACATGGAAAAATTTGATCTCTTCCTCATGGATGTAAGATTCGTGAGCATTTTCGAAAAATCTAGTCCTCGTATAGGAACCAAAGTCGTTTTCTTGTACCTCTAATTCTCGAATAAATCTGCATGTAATAATTTTTGTTAGAAGATGCATAGCATAAAACATTTCATCAATTAGAATACAGGTTATTCCTTCGCACAATTTATGAAGGACACAATGGATTGGATATCCCAAAGTTTTTAGTTTGAGAAAATCCATACCCAAGCCACAAATGTGTAACACAACTGGGAACAAGTATCGTTGTCACCTTATTAGATGTCCCCCTCATTTTAGTGAAGGATACATATGACACAAGGGAGGATTCTCGAATGAACCTAGGGGGATTTGAATGGGATAAGGAAACTGGTCAAATATTTCCTCTATAGGTCAAATTCAAGGATGAGAATGAGGCTTTGGAAAGAGTCTTGGGAGCTGGTGAATAATTGTCAAGGTTATGTACCTGCAGAACAATGTTAAATCATCCTGGAACAAGAAAATACATGATGATTAAAGCCTTAAACGAAATGGGAATAAACAATAAACCTTTCTATCCCAAAATTGTAGTGGTATATAAATAGATATATCAACAATAAACAAGTTATGACAATAGAAAATTAAATTGTCAAAGTCGAGTGTATGATGTTGGAAAAAAAGATAACAATTGGTAGACAATATTCCAATAATGAAACTAAGACTTTGAAAGAAAAAGAGGGTTGTTATTAATTATTATTAGTAAGATTTTATAACAACCTTATGTTTGTATAAAAATTTTACTACATAAACAAGTTCTATCCACTAAAAGAAACAACCAATCCACCCAAACAAAAATATTCGAGCAACATATCAATTATGACAATTCACAAGTGAATTTTAGTAGTGGAAAAGTGAGTAAGAGAGTGAAATAGAGCAGGTTTTTTGCAGACCTATTGGATTTAACTAAATGTTTATTAAAACAACTAGATTAATTTGCTAATCAATATTCCCTTAGGACACAATATATCTTAAAGCATGCATAATTAAATTCCAAACTTGCACAATTCAATGTTCTAGAAATCAGATTTTCCAATGCACGATATTCAATCTCCAACATTGCAAAATATTGGTGCCTTATCTATTGGGTTATGGAGTCTCTTTCTTATGAGATAGGTTTTATTTCTCCTCTAGGAGTGTAATCCTTTTTACTCCCTAGAGTAAACAAATCTTACCAAGGTAAATCCATAAGAGCATAAGTCCTTTTACTCCTTGTAGCAACCCTTTAAATAGTCTTTTCAATGACAATAAAAGAGAGATCCTTGATGGATGGTGTATTCCCTTATACTCTTCCAAGGGTTTGAAAAAATAACCCTAAAATCAAGAAGGAAAACATACAATTGCATAAATTCCTTACCCAATCCAAGAGATAGCATGAGAAACCCTTACTTATCAAGTTATTTCACCACAATTTCCAAGAACAATCATGCAAGAGAAGTCGCTAGCCTTCCTTCAACCAATAGACAAGTAGACAATCCAATTTCACAAGAGACGAGATAGAGCAAATTTTCCATGTAGGGAGACAATTTTAGCCAAGATATATATAATTATTAAGTTAGTTATACCTAAAATGAAAGTGGGATGACCTTTATTTATATGAGGTCATTTGAAACCAATTTGTCCACATAATAAATTCAACAACAAATTAAAAGAGGGCCAACCCCCTTTTTTCTTCATTTACAACTTGAAAAATAAAAATTACATAAAGTAAATCCCTTAGAAGGTTCACATCATGCTTGGAAATGGTGGCACTAGGCCCAAACATTTAGACTTTGAGCCCTTAGATGCAATTTGTTGGGCCTCCAAAGGCCATGTGTCCATCTCTCATTCTTTGGAGTGTCATGCCATGCAAATGTTTTCTTCAAACCACATCACCTCTCTTCTAGAACCATCAATCCCATCAAAACGATAACCTCCACATGACATCAAGGATTAGAAGGTGATGTCCTCAGCCTCCAAAGGACAATGTACAAGTGCAAGGGGATATGATGTCATCATCTAGTGTTTTCAAAGTGCCTCCAAAGGAAACATTCATCACCTCATCCATAAGAGATCTAGAGACCTTTTCCCATACTGTGGGGTATGGTGTCAATCCTTAGGGTCTTCAACCCCCCATGAAGGTAAAAATGGCACAATTCCTCCATGAAATGGATTTTCACCTGGAAAGGTCCTACAAAGACAAACAAATACACCATCCAAGGGTCCACAAGTCACATGTATCATGCCAAGTAATCCAAATTTAATAAAATAATCTCCCAAACATGTGCATCAAATACCCCCCTCTCAAACTAAACAAATGCTCTAAGAACTTATACAATTTGTCAAATTTAGGTATGGGAGGGTTCTCATAGTTCCCTATTGGGTAGATCATTCTCCAAGCTAAGGAGTGTTTCCCAAGAATTACCCTCTCTAATTCATGTAGTGAATATAAGGTGGATGGGGGTATTACTTTTGGGCATGGGGTTATTAACATATCAGGGGATCATGTTGTCTCATTTATGGATGCCTTTGTGTATGGTGTATTGCATCCTCATTTGCAATGGAACATTTTTCCAAGCCCTTTATTGTCATTAATTTATTATGGTCCAAAACATTGAGTGTTATGTGTAATGGAAATTAAAGGTCACACCAATGCCACTTTGAGCTAGGAACACATTGAGTCTTATGTGAAAGGAAAGTAATAGACATCGCAAATGTATTCCCTTAATAAGAAGTACATTTATTAATTCTCTATTTACTTTTTTAAAGGTCCTTGATTTTTTTTTTATGGATAAGAGTTTCATTGCTTTTGGGACGTTAGGGAGGATTTTATCATTTTCTAGATACAACACCTCTGAGCCTTTAGCCCCTTCTTGCAATGAAATGAGGTACATGCCCTTCTTGGGGTCAATAAGCCCAAAAACACAAAATATGAGGAAACAGTGGGGAAGAAGCTATGAAAGTGGTATGTATGGGAATGGTATGATGACCCTTCAAGGAGACCCCCAATAGAAACCCTTTTCCTGAGGATGACCTAGTTACTAGGAAACCATGTCAACCACCAATGAGGAAAAACGTATAATTTCCAGGAAAATGTTTTCATAATCAAGAAAGGGATCTTTGCAACATGCTCAAATGCTTAAATTATTAAAATGGTACTTACAATAAGATCAAACTTGTTACCTCATGAAGAAAGACCCACGGTCCTCTGTGGGCCAAGCCAGCGTGGTCAACACTGTGTTGTTGATGAATGGTGATGTATGGTGAGAGGATGGGATCTATCTACTCCTTTGGCTCTCAGAGATAAGTTTAGGATGTTTTACAGAATTTACCCATGTCTTCTACATGTGGCTTATTTTTCTTCTTGCATGTTGTTAGATACCGACATCATTTATATGGATCCATGTATGTCTTCTATGGATCATAAGATTTCCATATACCAACCGTGCACCCATAAAAGACCTATGAGAAATTATGTATTCCTTCTAGAAGTAAATTTGTGCCAACATTTTACTCTTAGTGTTTTGGTTGTAACTTTCTCATACAAGATTCATTTTGTGCCCATAATATCTCATTGAATATATCTCTCTTAGTTATTTTATTTAACCTTGGGAGACAAGTGTACCTAGGTACAATGTCTTCTCATGGGTTTTGATTGGATAAAAACATCGTTTAGGCCCTTGAAATATCCTTGCAAGTTAACGAGCTTTCAAAAATATGAAAAATTTAGAAGATTTCATATAAAAATGACTAGTTTACTACTGTAACATCCTTTTAAATATGATCCATTGATATCAAATATGGTGAAATATGATTCATTGATCTGACTCTATTGTGCATTGATGATCGACATTCTCCTTTGGGTGTGCACAACACTTTTCCCAACCTTCCAACTGATCGTCAATCATCATCCCATTCCATTGATAATATATTCACAACACAATGCTAATCCAATCGACCTGACCATCGATCATTGACAATTTTCGTTAGAGAATGAAAATCTTCATCAATTCGGTCAATGCCTGACCAGTGTCCAATCAACCATCGATCACCCCCATTGAATGAAAAAACACTTATCTATTTCGGTCGACTCAATCATCGACCATCGACCACTTTTAAGATGACATGGTAACTATTGATGGATTATGACACATAATATTGAGGTGTTAACTTGGTTGAAGTGGCACGACATGTGGATGGTGATGTGGCATGACACATCATCACCCATGTCTATTCGATGACCCAAACTCCTCATTGAGTCAGTCAATGCATGACCATCGACCCATCAATTGTTGGTGATTTCCGTTGGTGACAAAAAACACTTTTCCGAGTCAGTTCGACGCCTGACCATCGACCCATCGAATATTTCCTTTAGCCAACTTCAATACTTAGAATTTTATTTATCAATCTTTAATAAATCTAAGAAGTCAATCTCCCATTGAAAAATGATCTTAGATATCAATCTACCAAATCTCATCCAACTTTGTCGATGCTCAGCCAACCGACCGTCGACCGTTTCTCTTGGAAAATTTCCAACACTTAGAAATTTTGACCAAATCCTTGATGATTTTGGGTAACATCCTGTCCTACTGAGAAAATTTTTATTGACTTATTATTCGAGGACACTTACATGCAAGTGATCCAATTATGATACAATATGATTTTGTTTTGATTATGGGTTATATGATGATTATGATGTACTATGAGTTATTGTTGTTTTGATGTATATGTATTGACAGATTCTATTGACGATTTTTCCTGAGTGTGCAGGACAGATGATAGGTTATGGATGTTGATGGCATCAATGGACTTCCTTGGACTCCAGATTGAGTCAGGGAGTGGATTGTATTTACTTGAGTATTTCATTTTATGAACATGTGACATATGACTGATTACAGTATGATTTATTTATATGGATTATTGACACTTTTTTGTTATTGGATGTAGGCTTGATGATGGTTGCTAATCCGAGTCACATAAGGAGTAAATGGGCCATGCACAAAAATCATAATTTCATGGGAGAGGTGTGCCAACGTCCCTCTCACATCCTACTAGCACTCTAGTTGTGGTATGAATTGTAGGCTAATGCTTACCTAGTTCTATATGTCTACGATGTCCCGAGGGTGGACTAAGACAATCGCTCACGAATATTTCTAAGGGGCACACAATAAGGCATAGTCCTTATTCCTTATAAGCCCTTAGTCTCTCACAATTTCGACCAAGTGGATTGTTGACTCCAAGAGTCAGAGAAACTTCCAAAACCAGTCAAAAGTGAGTGGCACCCTTGGAGAACGAAGGTGCGTCTTGAAGGGTATGTCACGTAATTAAACCTTGAGTCAATAAATCTAGGTGTCATAGAAAACATTCAAATGGTTAGAACTTTTTAGAATAAAATAATTAATTAGTCAGTAAATTATAAACTTAAAATCCTAAAAGGATTCTAAGCCTAAGTATAAGACTAATTCTAAGTCAAAGTTTAATTAAGGGACTAGTTAAAAATATTAAAAAGGTCAAAAGATTGTAGAAAAAATCAACCTCTAGGAAAAGAGGGAAAAAAAATCCAAAGGTTGGATAAAATGCACATGTGTGCATGAAATTAATAAAAGGGATTTTTAAAAATAGAAAGAAATAAATCATGAGAAAATAGGTGTACACGTAGAATAATATCTTAAGTAAAGATACCACTAAGTCTAACTAAAATAAGACTCCTAATCCAACTCTAACTAAGATCTAGTTAGGGGATACTCATTAAATGAGAATTTGGGAAAGAAAGAGACAACTAAGAGAGAAAACAAGAACACATTGGGGAATGTGAGAGAAATTGGATTTTTAAATAAAATAAAAATGGTAATTACTTGTGCAGATTGGGGAGAGAGTGACAAATGAGTGGATGAATAATTAAAATAAATTTAATCTAAAAAGTTAATTACTTGTGCATGAGGACATGCGTCACTGAGAGTGGGGAATTCAAGATTGAGAAAGAGTGGAATATCTTCCTTGTGAGGCAAGCTTGAGAGCTATTTTATTTTGGTTTTGTGCTTGGCCCCTTTGTGGCTGAGGGGGCTAAGGGGGAAGAAGAGTACTCTTAACATTGGTTGGGTGGTACCGGTGAAGTCTCTATTATTAGCAAGCGAGAGTAAATAGGGAGTGAAAGTTAAGGGACACCTTCAATTCTCAATGTTCATTGGTTCTGATATCTTATATTATGAATTTTATTGTAATAAGAGAAATTTTGTTTGAAGAATTTTGTTTAATAATTTATTTTTTTTATTTATTCACTGTCAATTATTCGTAAATCTGGATTCTAGAAATTGCTAGTTGCTGCAATTATAATATACACCCTCTGGAGAAGTGATATATATTTTAATTGTTGCATAAAAATTTGCAGCTCTGAAAGCTAAGATCTATTGAACGTCGTTAAGTTATTTCATTTCAAAATGTTGAATTTCGTTGGGTCATTGTAAAATACATGTAAAAACAATTGCAAGTTTTGGAATTAGAAGTTCGTATGATCTTGCATATTTTTAGCATTTCGAAAAATAGAATTTCGTTGGGTCTTGTAATATTATTTACCAATCCAAAAATTTCCAAAATTGTATGTCCATTGGAAAATTATTACAGTTTGAATTTAGAACTAAAGGAATCGTTGTAAAAGCTTCTGCAAACCAGAGAAATTAGAATCCTTATAGTAATTGTCAAGTATTGTATTTCAAATTTAAAACTGTTAGGGTCGCAATAAGATTTAAAAATTACAGGTTCTGAAATGAGTTGTTAAATTGTTGTATAATTACCTCACATCTCCAGAACTTTTAAAATTGATTGTTATGGTCAATCAGTCGCAAATACGAATTTTGGAACTTCCTTTGGTAAAATTTGTTTAAGTTACCCTCCTCAATGCTTATGCCTAGAACGTAGACTACAGATTTAGTTTGAGATTAAAGTCAATAGAGACCTTAATTTGTCATAATCAATTATATGAATTCTAGACTTGAACATTGATTATGTGTCTTGGAGGTCCTAACCTTGCAGGGTAGGTTGGGAAGGTAGGAACCTTTATCATTTCTATATGATGTACTGATCTATGAATAACAATTATGTGTATTGAATATTGTTGTATAGTGAAATAGTTGGGAATAGAATGTGTAATTATTGAAGCATGTTATTTTCGTGTAACACTTTTCCTAATTATGTTTGAAAAAAGATAAATTTACTATTGTAATCACTTACATTTATGTCTTAACTTAGGGGCCGTTACATATGGTATAAGAGTGGGTTTAACCCTGCGACATTGGACCATTACGCCTTCCACTGTGTTAAATTAAATTATTAATTATATATCACTAATTAATGTTAAATTTTCCATGTACCTAATCATGTTTAGAAGATGCAAAGGAAGTAGATGTCTTGGTGCGGGAGGAAGATGTGTGACTCCTTCGATAGTATCCACGCCAAATGGATATAACCCTCAGGGAGATGAGAAGACTACTGAGCAGGATCAGGTTGTTGTGGGATATTTGGTAGGTATGATGAGATCCTTCTGAAGGATGTCTGAGACATTGATCAATCGCTTGAATCGAGATGAGAGTAGAGAATATGTTCCCAATGAGGGTTCATAGCATGCTATAGCTGGTAGTATAAGTATACATAGAGAACTCAAGAAAGTGAAGTTTCCTGAGTTCTGGGGTTCCATGGATGACTTAGATGTCGAGGCATTGTTGGAGAACATGGAGATGTGATTCACACTCCGTGATTACACCTCCAACATGAAGTTTCACATGATGTTCTTCCAAATGAAAGGGAGTGCTATAATTTGGTGGAAGACACTCCTACCTCAAATAAACATGGTCATTGAATAGGTGTAATGGGAATTGTTCAAGGAATGATTCCGAGAGAGGTACTTGGTGGATGAATTCATTGAGTGTCAGCTTAACGAGTTAAACACCTTATGACAGGGTAGTCGTATGGTTCCAGAGTATGAGGCAAGGTTCATGGAGTTACTGAGGTATGATCCACATATGAACACAAAGAAGTTGAAGGTCAACAACCTTTTTTTTGGCCTTAACTTCAACATTCATGCAAAGGTGAGGATCCCAATGCCTCAAATGTTGCCCGATTTAGTTCAGAAGGCCCTCATAGCTGAGGAAGAGCTCAATAGTGGGGGTCAGGGAAGGAATCCTTCTATATCGATTGGAAAGACGAAATTACGAGTGCAACAACATTAGACACCAACCATAAATATTTATGGGCATTGCAATACACCAAGAGGACCTATGTTTTCGACACCACGACGGAAAACTCCTCATCAAAGGAATCCTTACAGAGCACCATAGTAGTAGAAACAACAATGTCGTCCACAAAAACAACAACATTTTAGGCATGTTCAACAGAACATACAAGGATCACATACTATTAGGCCAAAAGATTCTACTTCGGGGACCAGGAGCATTGGACCGAAGATTAGATGTTGGACATGTCAAGAGCCACATTACCAATGATATTTTTCGATTAAGAAGGCCAAGGGGAACAAATCATCAGGACCCACTACAATTGGAGATTTGGGCAAGGACCACATGATACATGCACTGGTGAAAAACCACTAGGTGGAACACCAGTCCACTGTGCTCCAAACGTCAGGTAGATCGTCGATCAAAATTTTGTATTTTTATAGATCCAGATGCTACATAGAGATTTATTTCTAGTGTGGTGCTAAATAGAATTTAGGTAAATTTATTTGAGCAGGACAAGTTCAGATACATGTAAATGACATCAGGTTCCAAATAGAAAGTTGGAGGAAAGGTTACAGACTGTAGAGTTAACTTGATATATTTTGTAATGAAGGTCAACCTATACATCACGATCTTAGGATCTTATGACATACTTAAATGCATGGACTGGTTGGAATCACATGATGTGATACTTAAATATAAGGCAAAATGATTAAGTTTGACGAATGATTTGGGGAAAAGTAGAGTGATTGTAGGAAGAAACCGAAGGGTGTATTTGAGGTTTATTTCTTCCCTACAATTTCATAAGAGTATGCACAATAGATGAAAGTTATATGCTATCTTAGTGTTAACCAAAAAGGGCAAGGTGGAAGGACTATAAGACCTTCCTTTAGTACAATAGTTTTAAAATGTATTTTCAGAAGATTTTCTAGGTTTACCACTCAAAAGAGAATTGGAGTTTACAATAGAATTGAAACTTGGAACTGAACCGACAACGAGAACACCTTACCAGATGTCAATGCCTAAATTGCAGAAGTTGAAAATGAAATTGAAGGAGTTTTTGGATTTGAGACTTATACATCCGAGCGTATTATCGTGGGGTGCACTAGTTATTTCTTTTAGAAAGAGGGATGGGTTGGGGAGGCTTTGTATTGACTATCGTCAATTGAATAAAGATATGATCAAGAACCCATCTCATTTTCCAAGGATATATGATTTGTTTGATCAAATGAAAGGTGAAACGATGTTTTCGAAGATTGATTTAAGGTCGAGATATCATAAATTATGGATTAACAATGAATATATCCTTAAGAAAAAATTTAAGATGAAATTCATACACTATGAGTTTAGAGTTTTATTGTTTTGATTAAAGAGCACCCTGGGAGTATTCATGAGTTTTATGAATGGGGTGTTCCACGAATACCTGGAAAAGTTTGTTCAAGTATTTATTGATGAGATACTGATTTATTCGAGGATGAAAAAAGAGGATGACGAACACCTTAAATTGGTTCTACGATGTCTAAGAGAAAACAAATTCTACGCAAAGCTATCGAAATGTTCTTTTTACCATTCGAAGATTTATTACTTGCGAAATATCATATCTAATGAAGGTACCATTGTGGATCCAGTGAAAGTAGAGGCCATTATGGAATGGCTAACATTGAAAAGAATAAACAAATATGTAGCTTTATGGATTTAGAAGGATATTACCAACGATTCATCGAAGGTTTTTAGAAGATAGCAAATCCAATCACGACATTGCAAAAGAAAAAGAAGTTTGTATGGACTGAGAAATGCACAAAAGAATTTCAAAAGCTCAAAGATTTGTTGGCGACAATGACGATACTAAAGGTACATGACATGGAAAAGTAATTCTTGGTATGCACAGATGCATCCAAGAAAGGTTTAGGTGGAGCTTTGATGCAAGACGGTCGAGTGATCGCTTACATTTCAAGGAAATTGAGAAGGCATGAGGAAAACTATGCAACACACGACTTGGAGTTATTAGCAATTGTATATGCCTTGAGAGTATGTAGACATTATCTGATTGGAAACAAATTTGAATAAAAAATAGATCATTGTGGATTGCAGCATATATTTACTGAGAGTGACTTGAACGTGTGATAGAGGCATTGGTCAGAATTACTTAACGAATATGATTTTGAGATTTACTTATATGAAACAAATTTTGAATAGAGTGGAAAATACATTGAGTTAGAGACCATGCATATTCTCAGTGATACCTCTTAATACGAATCTATGAGAAATGATTCTATCTCTACGTATTGATGATGATTGGTATAAGGAATTTAAGGATAATATCAGAGAAGATACCATGATGGTACCAAAGTTTGAAGGTTATTCTATGGATAGCGACAAATTATTGGTATATAAAGACATAATATACATACCTCCTAATGATGAATTCAAAAGTTTAATCTTAAACTAAGCTCATCGATAAATTTACATGGTTGATCTTGGAGTCACGAAGATGAAGAAATAACTTAAGTCTTTATTCTTCTCGAAGGGAATGAAGACAGACATAGTGTGTTACATGGAAAGATGTCTGTAATGTCAGCAAGTGAAAGCTGAACATAGACATCCAACAGGACTATTCCAGCCACAGGTTATTCGTAAATCGAAATGGAAGGTCATTTCGATGGATTTTATTTTTGGATTTCCACTGATGGCATGTAGACACGATTCAATTTTCATGGCAGTTGAGACTCTGAATAAAGTGCAAACTTTATTCCAATGTGTACGATGTATCAGGCGCCAGACATAGCTAGAGTATTTTTCAGCGATATTGTGAGGTTATATGGAGTATCAATGAAGATCATATATGATCATGGATCAATGTTTACATGATGATTTTGGACTAGTTTCCAAGAGGCCTTAGGAACACAACTAAATTTTAGTACAACATATCACCCATAGAAATACGGAAAAACAAAAAGAACGAACAATATTTTGGAGTATATGTTGCATATGTATGTAATGGACCAACAGGAATGTTGGGAAGAAGTTTTTCGATTGGTAGAGTTTGCATACAACAACACTTACCAAAGTACAATTAAGATGACACCATTTTATTTTCCTTATGGGTGACCGTATCAGACGTCGTTGAGTTTGGATCGACTTGAGGATAGGGTCCTGGTAGGATTGGAATTAATCCAATAAATGGAATAACAAATGCAATTGATAATATAGAGGATTAAATAAGTGCAGGATCAAAAAAATATTTATGTCTATGCGCATCGCGCTAACCGTAGTTATGAAATTGGTGATAGATTTTTCTTGTGGGTAAAACCACACAAGAGTTTGATCAAGTTTGGAAAGGGTGCTAAACTCTCTCCTAGGTTTTTGGAACCTTTTGAGGTTGTGTAAAATAAAGGAACCATGGATTATCGACTAGCCTTACCTGATTCTTTGAGGTGCATGCATGATGTATTTCATGTATTTGTTTTATGACATTATATTAGTGATCCATCATGTGTTATTGACATGAGTTCTTTGCAATTGTCAGACAAGGGTACTCTCATGATAGAGCCAATATGAATTCTATACCATTGCATTCGACAACTACAACATTGAATAGTCAATGAGGTCAAGTTCATGTGGGACAACTATAGTCCACACTCGACTACCTGGAAGGACGCATACAAGATGTATCAAAAATTTCCTTACTTGTTTGATATATTATACATATATAGCTATGTCATATACATTTATTTACTTGCATTTATATATTGTACAAACTTCGAGATGAAGTTTAAAACAAGAGGGGGTGTATGCAACATCCAGTCCCATTGAGCACACTTTTATTGACTTATTCTTTGAGGACACTTGCATGCAAGTGATCTGGTTATGGGACATTATGATTTTGTTTCGATTATGGCTTATATATGATGATGATGATGTATTGTGACTTATTGTTATTTTTATGTATATATATTTACAGATGTTATTGATGAGTTTTCCTAAGTGTGTAGGACACATGATAGGTTATGGATGTTGATGGAATCAATGGAATTCCTTGGACTCTGGATTGAGTTAGGGATTGGATTGTATTTTTTTTAGTATTTCATTTTACGCACATGTGATGTATGATTGATTATAGTATTATTTATGTATATGGATTATTGACACTTCTTTTGTCAGTGGATGTAGGCTTGAAGATCATTTCTAAACCGACTCACATGAAGAGTAAAGTGGCCATGCACATAAACTAGACATTTGGGGGAGAGGTGTGGAAGTGTCCCTATCACAACCTACTAGCACTCACTCCATGGGATGAATTGTAGGTTAATGATTACCTAGTTCAAGATGTCCATGATGTCACGAGGGAAGACTGATACATTCTCTCATGAATATTTCTAAATGGCGAACAATAAGACAGATTCCTTATTCTTTAGAATCCTTTAGTCTCTCACAAGGTCGACCGAGTGTAGTGTTCATCCAAGGGTCGAAAAAACTTCCAAAACCAGTCAAAGGCGAGTGATATCCTTGGAGCACGGAGGTGTGTCTTGAAGGGCATGTTGTGTAATTAAAACTTGAGTCAATAAATCTAGGTGGCCTAGAAAACATTCAAATGGTTAGACCTTGCTAGAATAAAAGACTTAATTAGTCAGTAAATTATAAACTTAGAAGCCTAACAAGAGTTTAATCCCAAGTCTAAATCTATGTTTAATTAAGGGACTACTTAAAAATATTAAAAAAGGTCAAAAGATTGTAGATAAAATCAACCTCTTGGAAAAGAGGGGATAAAAATGCAAAGGTTGGATAAAATGCACATGTGTGCATGAAATTAATGAAAGGGTTTTTTTTTAAATACAAAGAAATAAATCATGAGAGAATAGGTGTGCACATAGAATAGTATCTTAAGTCAAGCTACCACTAAGTCTAACTAAAAGAAGACTTTTAATCCAACTCTAACTAAGATCTAGTTAGAGGAAACTCATTAAATGAGAATTTGGGGAACAAAGGGACAACTAAGAGAAAAAATAGGAACACATTGGGGAATGTGAGGGAAATTGCATTTTTAAATAAAATAAAAATGTTAATTACTTGTGCAACTTGGGGAGAGTGTGAAAAGTGTGTGGGTTAATAATAAAAATTAATTTAATATAAAAAGTTAATTATTTGTGCATGAGGACATGTGTCAGTGAGGAAATTTTTATAAAACAAATGGTGTAGAAGAGAAAGGGGCTCACTTATTCATAGTATTGTTATGATGCCAAAATTTTGATTGATTGTGTTTTCACTTGTGAGAGTTTGGAATTCAAATTTGAGAAAGAGTGGAGACTCTTCCTTGCAAGGAAATATTGAGAGCTATTGCGTTATGTTTTTTTTCTTTTTTTCTTGGTCTCTTTGCAACTCGAGGATATAAGGGGGAAGAAGAGTATCCCCTAGCATTGTCTAGGAGGTACTGGTGAAGTCTCTGTGATTAGAAAGTGGTAGTAAAGAGGGAGCAAAAGTTGAAGGACACACTCAATTCTCCATATTCATTGGTGTCACTATTTTATATTCTAAATTTTATTATAACAATATAAACTTTTTTGAGAAATTTTGTTTAATAAAAAATGAATTTTATTTATTCAATGTCAATTATTTTTAAATCCAGATTCTAGAAATTACTAGTCACTGCAATTTTATCATACACCCTCTAGAGAAGTGATTTATATTTTAATACTTGCATAACAATTTGCAGCTCTGAAAACTAAGATCTGTTGAAAACTGAAGTTTTCTCATTTCAAACTGTTGAATTTGATTGGGTCGTTGTAAAATATATGTGCAAATATGAATATGATTTTGTATGGACACATAAAACTAATTGCAAATTTCATAATTAGAAGTTCGTATGATCTTGCATATTTTTAGCATTTCGAAAAACAGAATTTCGTTGGGTCTTGTAATATTATTTACCAATCTGGAAATTTTCGAAATTGTATGTCCATTAGAAAMATATTACAATCCAAATTTAGAACTACATGAATCCTTGTAAAATATTTTGCAAACCASAGAACTTGGAATCCTTATAGTAATTGTCAAGTATTGTATTTCAAATTTAAAAATGTTAGGGTTGCAGTAAGATTTAAAAATTGCAGGTTCTGAAATGAGTTTTTCAATCGTTGTATAATTACCTCGCAGCTCTAGAACTTTTAAAATTCTAGTTGTTACTGTAAATCATTCGCAAATCCGAATTTTGGAACTTCCTTTGGTAAAATCTATCTATCCATCCGAAATTCATTTGCGTTATAATCGTTGTTGAATTAGTTTTCTTGTGATAATTAAAATTTGTAGAGTCATTGCCAAGTTCGTTGTATAGCTACGTTTTTAGCTTACATTAATCTATTAACTATTAATCTAGGGTCGCTGCAAATTCATTTGTTCGATCTCTATTTGCATTGGTTGGTCACAACAAAACTAATTTACAATTCAAAATTTGGAATTTATCAGGTCCTTGAAAAACTCATGTGCATTTTCGAATTAAGAGGTTTGTGTCATCTTTTAAAATTTTGCAAATCCTGTAAATAAAGCTCGTAAAGATCGTTGTTTAATTAGTTGCATTTTGGAGGTAAAATGTGACGGTTCATTGTCAATTTTTATGAAATTCGAATTTGGGGTTTTTAATCGTTGTACAATGYTATTGCTAATTCCGTTTGAGTTTCGTTGTGATCACCGTATTTATGTTTTGATAATTTTGGAAAATAAAACTAGTATAATGAAGGTGTAGTAATAAATAGTAATTTCAATATGAGTTTTGATATGATAGTTGCATGAATAGTTATGTCGAAAGGTGTACGCTTATTGATTATGCGCACATTTAATAGGTTTTTAGTGTTTAATCAGTTTTGTATGGACAAGATTAAATATTGATGGAATATTCTTAGTAGTCCCAATAAATTAATGGTTGTGATTTCAACCACTAATTTCCTCACTATTTTAAAGACATGAGTGTACATGTTTATTTTTTTACTTTTACTTAATCATATTTAAAATTTACTATGGTGGCTAGTTGATTGCCACATATAAGTGATTAGGGTTTCATTTTCTAGGCCAACCTAAACTTTTGGCCTTCACCAGCCACGTTCTCTTTCAATCCAGCTCTGGGCCGTTTCTCTTTCTAAACAGTTCAGGTTTTACAAGCCGTCCTTTCGACGTTCACCAACCACAAATTTGGGGCTATGCTAATTCCACACTAATAACAAAAATATATATGATCATTATCATTAAAACTTCAATTTTTATATATATGGTCATTATCATTAAAACTTCAATTTTTATTTATGTTGCGCGTAAGGTGCACTTAGTTATGGTTTGATGTAACGAAACTATTGAGCCCTTTAAATGATGCGTTGAACTCTAAATAGTATGTAAACCAATTCCCTACCTAGAAATTGATCCTTTACGAATTGTTATCATTGGTGATATCCATTGGGATATATAAAACATGACATAGCTAAATAAAATTGTTGATAGAGATAAATGGTCATAAAATAAATTTAGAAGTTTTACACAGATAACTCTAGTTAATGGAATGTAACCTGACGGTTACGATTCCTTCAAACTAAGAGTTGACTTCGTGATCACTACCTACCACTCAAATAGTAATCATTCGAAGCTCAAATTGAGATTAAGTTACCCTCCTCAACGCTTATACCTAGAACGTAGACTATGAATTTAGTTTGAGTTGAAAGTCAATAGAGTATTCGGTACTCAAGGAATGAGCGATTCTACATTGTTAGTATATATACATTGTTAGTATATATAACTAGTACAGTTGTTAATTTGTGATTGGTGAATGTCGAAAGGCGGTTTACTAAATTTTTGATTATCAATTGTTGGTGATGCTAACACAAAAATGTGGCCACCTTAATACTTTAATATTTTTTAATCGGGTAGATGTCACAATAAGTTAGTGAAGACAGTAATTTTTAAACACAATTAGGTAAATGTAAAAAAGTAAACATATAAACGGATGTCTTTATAGCAGCTCAGAAGTTAATGGATGAAATCAGAGCCATTCATTAATTGTGACGACTAAGAATATTCTAGGCATATTTAATCTCGTCCATAAAAAAACATATTAAAAACTAAAAACCTATTAAATGTGCCCATTGTCAATAGGTGTACACCTTTTGGCGTAACTAGTACAGTCACAAATTCGTGGTTGGTAAATGTTGAGATGATGGTTTGTAAATTTCAAATATGATTAAGTAAAAGTAAAAAAATAAACATGTACACTGATGTCTTTATAATAGTGAGGAACTTAGTGGTTGAAATCACAACCATTGATTTATTAGGACTATTAAGAATATTCCATCAATATTTAATCTTCTCCATACAAACTGATTAAGCACTAAAAACCTATTAAATGTGCCCATGATCAATAGATGTACGCCATTCGACATAATTATGATTGAGATACATGAAACTTAAAATAGATTATTATTTAATTGTGAAACCAAATGTATAGTTATTTAGGATTAATAGTCCAACGCGTAAGTTTTTCGTTAGAATTTATATATGTATAAATTATAATCTTTATAAAAATAGATAGATGAAATATCTTGTTGAACGAGTTATTTAGTTAACTTCTCTTATTGATTATCTGGTGCTTACACTCAACTTTGATTAAAGAGATTACAATAATATAAATAAAGTAAGAAGGTTGAAGTATTTTTGAGGAATTGATATTTATTTATGAATTAAAAGTTGAGGAATGTTTTACTACTAATACATTAATTTAATTTTTTTTTATTCTTCCTTGATAAACTCTCATGTAAATTAATCTTTAAGTTTTTCTTATGATATAAAAAAAATATGATTGACATGTATTGGTTCAATATAAATGATATCGGTATTCACAATTGATTGTTTTATGTTGAGTTTACAAAGGAAATTATTACACTGATATATTATGATTTTAGTGATGATTTTGGTAATGGAATGTAACTAAAAAATTTAGTAGTTTCTTATGATGCGAATTAGATTGATGACTTGACAAATTTTGTATTAGTAAAAAGAGATATTGAATTAATTGAATTGTGTATGATTAAGTACCTTCAATAATTTTAGCTTAAGTCTAGGTGGAGTTAGTTATGGGAGTAGATACCCCGATGTTCTTTAGAATAGTCGTCAATCCTTAGACCTTAAATGGTCACAATCAATCAAATGAATCCTAGAGTTGAGAATTCATTATGTGTCTTGGAGGTCCTAACCTTGTATGGTAGGTTGGGCGGGTAGGATTCTTGATCATATCTATATGATGTGGTGATCTATGAATAACAATGATGTGTATTGAATCTTGCTATGTAGAGTTAGGAATATAATGTGTAATTATTGAATCATGTTATTTTTGTGTAACACTTGTCCTAATTATGTTTAAAAAAAAAATATTTACTATTGTACTAACTTATATTGACGTCTTAATTGAGGAGCCATTACATTTTGGACCATCAATCAACAAGACAATATGATATTGATCATCGATCAACTCCAACTCCCAAATGGACAAAACTAATCTAGAGCATCGATCTAATCCATTTTCCCAACTGCTAAAAATTTATCTGGTTCGTTTATTTACTAAACCTTTCAAATGATCAAAATCTTATGAAATTTAAAACTATTTAAATGAATATGGGTCGTTCATCACGAGATCAAGTTGATTGTGACTGTCAATTCATCAAACTTCTTGTAACTCTACAACTACCATTAAAACCCAAAATTTTACCATTCCAAGTAAAATTCAACTCTGCAACATTGTAACTTAGCTCCATTGAACTTTTTAAATAGTTTTTATTCATTTAAACTTGGACTTGTCTCACAAATATGGGGATTTCACTCAAATTTGTCTATATTTTCCTCCAAATTTGTCACAGACAAGTATGCAATATCGGATTACTCAAACTTGCATTAGTTATTTTCCCATAAGGATCCATTGTTTGAACTAGAATCTCTAATACCATAATGTAATGTCCCCTAGCCCATCCGAGGAACATTACGGTGTGGAATAATCATAAAAATGAAAATTTCGGCTAACTAATTAATTCCATATAGCTTCCAGCTATGAATTACAACTAGATCTAGCTACTGACTATTAAAAATCATTACATACATCTACAACATTTTAAAACATACATGAAATGAAGCTAATAAACTTAATTACAACAACATATAAATCATTCTCAAATACACAAAGTTCATGCACAACAAATAAACTCACAATACATCAGAAGAAAGATAAAACAATTATCTTTTATGAACATTTCTGAAACCATCTGCTTAGGAAGGACGTTCCACCCAACAATAGAATTTTTTTTCCAAATCTCAACAACAAGTCACCCCCAAGATGAGGCTAGTAATCCATAAAAGAGGGTGGTCTCTCACTATCCGCTCACAACTAAGAAAAACTACAACCCACTAATATCCTCCTATATCTATCCCAAGTTTCCACCAACTCTCTTCATATCGACCTATCCAACCCAAGTAATGTATCCCTTAACTTATCTAAGTCCCTCGGGCATCCCATATTGAGGTCTCTATGGAACAAGTAATCAAGAATCTCTCATCCAAGAACTCTAGGGAACTTCCTTCTAGTAAAACTACCAGCAAACAATAACAACACTTGATTTTATAGTTCAACTCACTCAAGATTTTACTCTTTAAGAATGACAACTTATTTATTAATTATTCACCTCCTATATGCTTCAGATATGCTCCAACATTCTCTATAATTCACCCTCCATGGTTTCTCCAGCTCCAAACTCTCTTTCTTTCTCTCTACTTGCTCCTAATGCAAAAACATTGACCAACTAAAATTTTTCTCCCAACCCATACAAATTTCCTCCCTTTGTCTTTCCTTTCTCGACTCACACACTTCCCCAAGTCTATTGTATTCAACCCCTATGCTCCCAATAAATATTGGATTTGAATTATTACACCCACCCTCTTACATGCATTCAATGTTTGGTGTTTGGAAAACTCATCCATAAATTATAAGGTTCTTATACCAATAGAAAATTTAAGAAAATGGGTTGAATTAATATACATGGGTAACTCCCCCTTGGACCCCCTATTAGGAATTATCCTAGGCCCTCACCTCTCTTGGGGATTTATTCAACCCCCATCTTTGTCCATGTCCCCTTAGCAGTTGACATCACATTTTATTATTGAAACATAGAAATACATTTTGCATATACATATCTTTGGTTGTAGCCACACATTATATCTACATTAAGCATAAATAAACTAGAGATTATAGTCGTGATGTTATAGACATCCAAATGGATGGTGTTGATTTTGTATTAGGGAACCATGACCCTTAATTTTTACAATCATTGGGAACTATGGCCCTTAAATTTCAAGATATTTTCATGATATTTTACTTAGATGTCAATGAAATTTATCTTATATTTATCCAAGGGAAACCCTATATGGTGATAAGATCTAATATCATGAAAACAATACTGAAAAAGGGACACCATGGTGTAATTGGGCAATTTTTCTCACTTGATTTTCAAACATCTATATCTTCTTCTCTATTACATATCCAACTAGTTATCAACAATCATTTCAAGGTATTTGGTGATATTCCTAATGGTATTCCACGTGATCGAGATCATGACCATGCTATTCATTTATAACTAGGAAGTGTACCACCTAACATTCATCCTTACTGTAATTGTTTTGAACCTACACAAAAAATATCTATCTAGGAATTGACATACAGAGTTGTAAAGAAAATAAAAGAAAAGGGAAGCTTGAGACAAAGAATGGAAGAAGGATCATTAAACAAATGAATGAATGATAATTTACACATGATATACTATGTATAACTAAACCAATGTGCAGTAGAGGAGAAGCCAATGCACCATAGTGGTGGTATAGAGTGATATAGACACACATTAGTTGTTACGGAAGTAAACTACCAGCTAGTCTACTCTCTCAGGCAGTTATGAGAGTGATCTTCCACCTAGATGACTTAACTAGTCTATCAATCTTCAGTTAACTCACTGAAACATAGTGAAGTGAGGAGGATATAAGGGAATCATGAGTAATGTGATAGTATGGTGATGATCCCAAGGACAATGCGCATTAGTTGGTGATTATCCCAATGTTGCATGGTGATAATACCAATGTGGCATATAGACTCCACTCAAATGATCAAATTGAAGTTTGAAATCAAGAGAATATTATCCCTAGAGAAATATTCTTCCTAAAATATAGAAGACTGAATAATGACTATTGAACATAGGAAAAACCTTAGGAAAAATAAATCCCAAGTGTGTGTGAAGTAACTCCAACACCCTCTCTGAACATCACTATGGTAAAAATAAAGAATGAGTCCCCGAAACGAGGCCATGTTAGGTACCCAAATAAAAAAGATAAACTTCCAATGTATCTCATGCAGCTTTTGCACGAACCTAAAGACTGCTCCAAATACATAGGAGAGGTCAGGTCTAGATTGTGTGAGATACAATAAGATCCCCACTAGTTGTTTGTACAATGTTCTTTCAACCAATGGAGTGTCCTCGCCATCCTCAAGTATGACTCCTGATAGGAAAGGATTTGAGGAAGACTTGCATTCTATCATGTGAAATCTCTCAAGGAGATTTCATGCATACTTGTCCTGAGACAAGTTGATGAATGATGCATCTTGACTGATCTTGAGTCCAAGAAAGAAATGTAGCAGACCCATGTCTGTGATCAATAACATGTCATGTATAATCCTCTTGACTGCAGCAATTATTGAAGTTGAGAAATCAATGATCAATAAATCATCAACTTACAAAACTAGGATTATAAGTGAATCTGTCGTCCTGAGCATGTAAACATCCGAATCTTATTGTAACAACCCCTTTCGTTACGTCTCTAAACAACGAAGTACAATAAGAAATTTACAACATCACATAATTCATATCAATGCAAAAACACATGACATCATGACTTAAAGTGACGCATGATCAAAATATAAACAAACTCTACAATATCATTGCTGAACGAAAATGCAATATATAATACCAACAATCTCATCATATTGTCACCGATAACAATAATTTTTTCGAATATAAAACTGCCTTCTACTTTACCATTAAAATCATACCGTTGCCACTCGCCCACTTCGGAGATGTCCTCGTGCTGTGCCGCTTCCCTCGCTCCGTGCTGCTTCTGCTTGCCGACCAAAGAAAGCTCACCGGTACCTCCCAGCCAAATGCTAGGGGTACTCTTCTTCCCCCTTAGCCCCCTGAGCCGCAAAGGGGCCACACAAGCACCAGAGATAAACCAGCGTCTCAGCTCGCCTCAACGACGGAGCTACCACTCCAAAACACAGCTGAGATATACCCAACTCCTCACAAGCAACCTGTCAAGCCACAATTCGGTAGCGTAACGTTACGCTAACCGTTTCTCCTTCTTCCTTCCTTTCCCCTCCTTTTATAGAATTTTGAGACTGACCTAATTCATAAATCATTAATTAATTAATTTTTAAAGACTAACCCTCTAACAGTTTCCACCGTCCAAGTGTCACACATGCCTTTGGTTCTCCAAAATTAATTTCTTTTTAAATATTAAAAGACTCAATTCTCTCACTTCCCCAAAATCACTCCTTCAGTTCTCCTTAAGTTACTCCTTAATCACTCCTTAAATTACTCCTTAAATTACTCCTTAATCAYTCCTTAAATTACTCCTTAACTTACTCCTTAATCAYTCCTTAAATTACTCCTTAAYTTACTCCTTAAGTCWYYCCTTAAATTACTCCTTAATTTACTCCTTAAGTCTCCCCTTAAATTACTCCTTAATTTCTAGTCTCTTTTATTCTATTATTCAATTCTCTCTACTTATTTTTATTTTTGCACCCAAAAGATAAATGCGGTTTTTAATCTTTTCAATATATTTTTAAATTCTTAGCTTTTATACTCCCACACTTTAATAAATTTTATTTATTCCTTATCA
>JZKD02S2410508.1:177734-199428 GCA_000966675.3 Picea glauca
CAATCAAACCAAACCATTTACATCAATGACATATGATCCAACAATCTCCCAAGTAATCAAACCATTGGCATCAATGACAAACCATTGGCATCAATGACAACATGATCCAACAGCGTTGTCACCAACAAATCTTGAGCTTTTGAAATTCTTTCATGCATTTCTCAGTCCATACGAACTTCTTCTTTTTCTTTTGCAATTTCGTGATTGGATTTGCTATATTCTAAAAACTTTTGATGAATCGTTGGTAATATCCTTATAAATCCATAAAGCTACATAATTGTTTATTCTTTTCAATGTTGGACATTCCATAATGGCCTCTAATTTCACTGGATCCACAATGATACCTTCACCAAATATGATATTTCCCAAGTAATAAATCTTCGATTGGTAAAAAGAACATTTCGATAGCATCACGTACAATTTGTTTTCTCTTAGACATCGTAGAACCAATCTCAGGTGTTCGTCATCCTCTTCTTTCGTCCTGGAATAAATCAGTATCTCATCAATAAATACTTGAACAAACTTTTCCAGGTATTCGTGGAACACCTCATTCATAAAACTCATGAATACTCCCAGGGTATTCAATCAAAACGATAAAACTCTAAACTCATAGTGTATGAATCTCATCTTAAATGTTTTCTTAAGGATTTATTCATCGTTAATCCATAATTTATGATATCCTGACCTTAAATCAATCTCCGAAAACATTGTTTCTCCTTTCATTTGATCAAACAAATCATATATCCTTGGAAACTGAGACGGGTTCTTGATCATAGCTTTATTCAATTGACGGTAGTCAACACAAAGCCTCCACAACCCATCCCTCTTTCTAATAGAAGTAACTAGTACACCCCACGATAATACGCTTTGATGTATAAGTCTCAAATCCAAAAACTCCTTCAATTTCATTTTCAACTCCTGCAATTTAGGCATTGACATCAGGTAAGGCATTCTCGTTGTTGGTTTAGTTCTAGGTTTCAATTCTATTGTAAACTCCAATTCTCTTTTGAGTGGTAAACCTGGAAAATCTTCTGAAAATACATTTTAAAACTCTTGTACTAAAGGAAGGTCTTATAGTCCTTCCACTTTACCCTTTTCAGATAGCGCTAAGATAGCATATAGCTTTCATCCATTGCGCATACTCTTATGAAATTGTAGGGAAGAAATAAACCTCAAATACACCCCTCAGTTTCTTCCTACAATCACTATACTTTGCCCCAAATAATCTGTCAAACTTAACCATTTTGTCTTATATTTAAGTATCACATCATGCGATTCCAACCCGTCCATGCATATCACTATGTCATAAGATCCTAAGATCCTGATGTATAGCTTGGCCTTCATTACAAAATATATCAAATTAATTCTACAATCTGTAACCTTTCCTCCAACTTTATATTTGGAACCTGATGCCATTTACACGTATTTGAACTCATCTTGCTCGAATAACTTTACCTTAATTATATTTAGCGCCACACTAGAAATAAATCTCTATGTAGCACCTCAATCTATAAAAATACTTAAATTTTGATCGATGATCTACCTGATGTTTGGAGCATAGTGGACTGGTTCTCCACCTGGTGGTTTTTCACCATTGCATGTATCCTCTGGTCCTTGCCCAAATCTCCAATTGTAGTGGGTCCTGATGATCTGTTCCCCTTGGCCTTCTCAATCAAAAAATATCATTGGTAGTGTGGCTCTTGGCATGTCCAACATCTAATCTTTGGTCCAATCCTCCTGGTCCCTGAAGTAGAAGCTTTTGGCCTAAAAGTCTATGATCCTTGTTTGTTTTGTTGAACATGCCTAAAATGTTGTTGTTGCTGTGGATGACGTTGTTGTTTCTACTACTCTGGTTCTCTGTAAGGAGTCCTTTGATGAGGAGTTTTTCATCGCGGTGTCGAAAACATAGGTCCTCTTGGTGTATTGCAATACCCATAAGTCTTTATGGTTGGTGTCTAATGTTGTTGCACTCGTAATTTCATCTTCCCAATCGATATAGAAGGAGTCCTTCCTTGACCCCCACTATTGAAATCTTCCTCAGCTATGAGGGCCTTTTGAACTGAATTAAACAACATTTGAGGCATTGGGATCCTCACCTTTGCATGAATTTTGAAGTTAAGGCCCAAAAAAAACTTGTTGACCTTCAACTTCTCCGTGTTCATATGTGGATCATACCTCCGTAACTTCATGAACCTTGCCTCATACTCCGAAACCATACGACTACCCTGTCATAAGGTGTTGAACTCATTAAGCCGACACTCAATGAATTCGTCCACCAAGTACCTCTCCCGGAATTGTTCCTCGAACAATTCCCATGAGACCTATTCAACAACCATGTTTATTTGAGGTAGGAGTGTCTTCCACCAAATTAGAGCACTCCCTTTCATTTTGAATAACATCATGTGAACCTTCATGTTGGAGGTGTAATCACGGAGTGTGAAGCACATCTCCATGTTCTCCAACGATGCCTCAACATCTAAGTCATCCATGGAACCCCATAACTCGGGAAACTTCACTTTCTTGAGTTCTCTATGTATACTTCTACTACGAGCTATAGCACGCTATGAACCCTTGTTGGGAACATATTCTCCACTCTCATCTCGATCTAGGCGATTGATCAACGTCTCAGACATCCTTCGAAAGAATCTCATCATACCTACCACATATCCCACAACAACTTGATCCTTCTCAGTAGTCTTCTCATCTCCCTGAGGGTTATATCCATTTGGCGTGGATATTATCGGAGGAGTCACACATATTCCTCCCGCACCAAGACGTCTACTTCATCTGCATCTTCTAAACATGATTAGGTACATGGACAATTTAACATTAATTAGTGATATATATTTAATAATTTAATTTAACACAGTGGAAGGTGTAATGGTCCAATGTTGCAGGGTTGAACCTGCTCTTATACCATATGTAACAACCCCTCAGTTAAGACATAAATGTAAGTGATTACAGTAGTAAATTTATCTTTTTTCAAACATAATTAAGAAAAGTGTTACATGAAAATAACATGCTTCAATAATTACACATTCTATTCCCAACTATCTCACTACACAACAAGATTCAATACACATCATTGTTATTCATAGATCACTACATCATATAGAGATGATAAATATTCCTATCTTCCCAACCTACGCTGCAAGGTTAGGACCTCCAAGACACATAATCAACGCTCAAGTCTAGAATTCATCTGATTGATTGTGACAATTTAAGGTCTCGGGACCGACGACTGTTTTGAGGAACGTGGAGATATCTACTCCCATAGATAAATCCACCTAGACGTGAGATAAAATGATGATAAGTACTTAATCATACACAATTCATTTCATTCAATAACTCTTTTTACTAGTACAAAAAATTTCAAATCATCAATCTAATTCACATCATGAGAAGCTACTCAATTTTCCGGTTACATTACATTACCAAAATCATTACTAAAATCATAACATGTCAGTGTAATAATTATTTTTGTAAACAAAACATAAAACAATCCATTGTGGATAAATATATCATTTATATTGAACCAATACATGTCAACCATTTTTTTTATATCATAAATAAAACTTAAGGATTAATTGACATCAAACTTTATCAAAAAAGAATAATAAAAATCTAAATTAATGTATTAGTAGTAAAAATTTGCTCAACTTTTAATTCATAAATAAATATCAATTCCTCAAAAATACTTCAACCTTCTTACTTTATTTATATTAGTGTAATATCTTTAATCAAAGTTAAGTGTAGGCACCAGAAAATCAATAAGAGAAGTAGTTCAACATGATATTTCATCTATATATTCTTATAAAGATTATAATTTATACATAAATAAATTCTAAAGAAGACCTTATGTGTTGGACTATTAATCCTAAATAACTATTCTTTTGGTTGGATACTTAAATAATAATCCACTTTAAATTCCGCGTACCCCAACCATAATTATATGTACTAACAATGTATAATCTTTCTTTCCTCGAGTACCAAATACTGTATTGACTTTAATCTCAAACTAAATCTGTAGTCTACGTTCTAGGCATAAGCATTGAGGAGGGTAACTTAATCTCAAGCCGAGCTTCGAATGATTACTATTCGAGTGGTCGGTAGTGATCAGGAAGTCAAATCTCAGTTTGAATGAATTGTAACCATCGAGTTACATTCCGTTATCTGGAGCTATGTGTAAGAGTTCTAAATTTATTTTATGACCATTTATCTCTATCAGGAATTTTATTTAACTACGTTGGATTTTCTATATCACAATGGATATCACCAATGATAAAAATCTATAAAGGATCAACTGCCAGGTAGGGCGTTGGTTTACATACTATTTAGAGTTCAACACATCGTTTAAAGGGCTCAACAGTTTCGCTACATCAAATCATAACTAAGCGCACATTATTCACAACTTAAATAAAAATTGAATTTTTAATGATAGTGAATATATATATATATATATATATATATATATATTATAATAATAATAATAATCTATTTTTACGGTCACGGATACGGCAGACATCAAACTTGATGTATGAAACCTCTTGTTTGTGGGGAAAAGGATCCTTCCAAAATTCAATTTAACAACTCATTTCAAAACCTGCAATTTTTAAATCTTACTCGGACCCTAACAGTTTTAAATTTGAAATACAATACTTGACAATTACTATAAGGATTCTAATTTCTCTGGTTTACAAAAGCTTTTACAACGATTCCTTTAGTTCTAAATTCAAATTGTAATAATTTTCCAATGGACATACAATTTTGGAAATTTTTGGATTAGTAAATAATATTACAAGACCCAACGAAATTCTATTTTTCGAAATGCTAAAAATATGCAAGATCATACGAACTTCTAATTCCAAAACTTGCAATTATTTTTACATGTCCATACATAATCCTATTCAGATTTGTAGATGTATTTTACAATGACCCAACGAAATTCAACATTTTGAAATAAAATAACTTAACGACGTTCAATGGATCTTAGCTTTCAGAGCTGCAAATTGTTATGCAACAATTAAAATATAAATCACTTCTCTAGAGGGTGTATATTATAATTGCAGCGACTAGCAATTTCTAGAATCCAGATTTACGAATAATTGATAGTGAATAAATAAAATTCTATTTTTATTAAACAAAATTCCTCAAACAAAATTTCTCTTATTACAATAAAATTCATAATATAAGATATCCGAACCAATGAAGATTGAGAATTGAAAGTGTCCCTCAACTTGCACTCCCTCTTTACTCTCGCTTGCTAATCACAGAGACTTCACCGGTACCACCCAATCAATGCTAAGAGTACTCTTCTTCCCCCTTAACCCCCTTAGCCACAAAGGGACCAAGCACAAAACCAAAACAAAATAGCTCTCAAGCTTGCCTCACAAGGAAGAGATTACACTCTTTCTCAAGCTTGAATTCCCAACTCTCAGTGACACTCATGCACAAGTAATTAACTTTTTAGATTAAATTTATTTTAATTATTCATCTACTCACTTGTCACTCTGTCCCCAAGTAATTACCATTTTTATTTTATTTAAAAATCCAATTTCCCTCACATTCCCCAATGTGTTCTTGTTTTCTCTCTTAGTTGTCTCTTTCTTCCCCAAATTCTCATTTAATGAGTGTCACCTAACTAGATCTTAGTTAGAGTTGGATTATGAGTCTTATTTTAGTTAGACTTAGTAGTATCTTTACTTGAGATATTTTTCTATGTGTACACCTATTTTCTCATGATTTATTTCTTTCTATTTTTAAAAATCCATTTTATTAATTTCATGCACACATGTGCATTTTATCCAACCTTTGGATTTTTATTCCCTCTTTTCCTAGAGGTTGTTTTTTTCTACAATCTTTTGACCTTATTAATATTTTTAACTAGTCCCTTAATTAAACTTAGACTTAGAATTAGTCTTATACTTAGGCTTAGAATCCTTTTAGGATTATAAGTTTATAATTTACTTACTAATTAATTATTTTATTCTAACAAGGTCTAACCATTTGAATGTTTTATAGGACACCCAGATTTATTGACTCAAGTTTTAATTATGTGACATACCCTTCAAGACGCACCTTCGTTCTCCAAGGGTGCCACTCGATTTTGACTGGTTTTGGAAGTTTCACTGGCTCTTGGAGTCAACACTCCACTTGGTCGAAATTGTGAGAGACTAAGGGCTTATAAGAAATAAGGACTATGCCTTATTGTGCGCCCCTTAGAAATATTCATGAGCGACTGTCTTAGTCCACCCTCGGGACATCGTAGACATATAGAACTAGGTAATCATTAGCCTACAATTCATACCACAACAAGAGTGCTAGTAGGATGTGAGAGGGACGTTGGCACACCTCTCCCATGAAATTATGATTTTTGTGCATGGCCCATTTACTCCTTATGTGAGTCGGATTAGCAACCATCGTCAAGCCTACATCCAATGACAAAAAAGTGTCAATAATCCATATAAATAAATCATATTGTAATCAATCATATGTCACATGTTCATAAAATGAAATACTCAAGTAAATACAATCCACTCCCTGACTCAATCTGGAGTCCAAGGAAGTCCATTGATGCCATCAACATCCATAACTTGTCATGTGTCCTGCACACTCAGGAAAAATTGTCAATAGAATCTGTCAATACATATACATCAAAACAACAATAACTCACAATACATCATAATCATCATATAACCCATAATCGAAACAAAATCATATTGTATTATAACTGGATCACTTGCATGTAAGTGTCCTCAAATAATAAGTCAATAAAAATTTTCTCAGTAGGATAGGATGTTACCCAAAATCATCAAGGATTTGGTCAAAATTTCCAAGTCTTGGAAATTTTCCAAGAGAAACGGTTGACAATCAGTTGGCTGAGCATCAACAAAGTTGGATGACATTTGGTAGATTGATATCTAAGATCATTTTTCAATGGGAGATTGACTTCTTAGATTTATTAAAGATTGATAAATAAAATTCTAAGTATTGAAGTTGGCTAAAGGAAATATTCAATGGGTCGATGGTCAGGCGTCGAACTGACTCGAAAAAGTGTTTTTTGTCACCAACGGAAATCACCAACAATTGATGAGTCGATGGTCATGCATCGACCGACTCAATGAGGAGTTTGGGTCGTCGAATAGACATGGGTGATGATGTGTCATGCCACATTACCATCCACATGTTGTGCCACTTCAACCAAGTTAACACCTCAATATTATGTGTCATGATCCATCAATAGTTACCATGTCATCTTAAAAGTGGTCGATGGTCAATGATTGAATCGACCGAACTAGAGAAGTGTTTTTTCATTCAATGGGGGTGATCGATGGTTGATTGGACATTGGTCAGGCATTGACCGAATTGATGAAGATTTTCATTCTCTAATGAAAATTGTCAACGATTGATGGTCAGGTCGATTGGATTAACATTGTGTTGTGAATCGATTATCAATGGAATGGGATGATGATTGACGGTCAGTTGGAAGGTTGGGAAAAGTGTTGTGCACACCCAAAGGAAAATGTCGATCATCAATGCCAAATAGAGTCAGATCAATGAATCATATTTCACTATATTTGATATCAATGGATCAGATTTAAAAGGATGTTACAGTAGTAAACTAGTCATTTTTATATGAAATCTTCTAAATTTTTCATATTTTTGAAATCTCGTTAACTTGCAAGGATATTTCAAGGGCATAAACGATGTTTTTATCCAATCAAAACCCATGAGAATACATTGTACCTAGGTACACTTGTCTCCCAAGGTTAAATAAATTAACTCAGAGAGAGATATACAATGAGATATTATGGGCACAAAATGAATCTTGTATGACAAAGTTACAACCAAAACACTAAGAGTAAAATGTTGGCACAAATTTACTTCTAGAAGGAATAAATCATTTCTCAAAGGTCTTTTATGGGTGCAGGGATGGTATATAGAAATATTATGATCCATAGAAGACATGCATGGAGCCATATCTATGATGTCGGTATCTAACAACATGCAGGAAGAAAAATAAGCCACATGTAGAAGACATGGGTAAATTCGGTAAAAAAATCCTGAACTTATCTCTGAGAGCCAAAGAAGTAGATAGATCCCATCCTCTCACCATACATCACCATTCATCAACAACACAGTGTCCACCACGTTGGCTTGGCCCACAGAGGACTGCAGGTCTTTCTTCATGAGGTAACAAGTTTGATCTTATTGTAAGTACCATTTTAATAATTTAAGCATTTAAGCATGTTGCAAAGATCCCTTTCTTGATTATGAAAACATTTTCTTGGAAATTATATGTTTTTCCTCATTTCACATTGGTGGTTGACATGTTTTCCTAGTAACTAGGTCACCCTCGGGAAAAGGGTTTCTATTGGGGGTCTCCTTGAAGGGTCATCATACCATTCCCATACATACCACTTTCATAGCTTCTTCCCCTCTGTTTCCTCATATTTTGTGTTTTTGGGCTTATTGACCCTAAGAAGGGCATGTACCTCATTTCATGGCAAGAAGGGGCTAAAGGCTCAGAGGTGTTGTATCTAGAAAATAATAAAAGCCATAAATTTTCCTCTATATGCCTTCCCTAAGGTCCCAAGAGCAATGAAACTCTTATCCATAAAAAAAAAATCAAGGACCTTTAAAAAAGTAAATAGATAATTAATAAATGTACTTCTTATTTAGGGAATACATTTGCGATGTCTATTACTTTCCTTTCACATAAGACTCAATGTGTTCCTAGATCAAAGTGGCATTGTTGTGACCTTTAATTTCCATTACACATAACACTCAATGTTTTGGACCATAATAAATTAATGACAATAAAGGGCTTGGAAAAATGTTCCATTGCAAATGAGGATGCAAAACACCATACACAAAGGCATCCATAAATGAGACAACATGATCCCCTGATATGTTAATAACCCCATGCCCAAAAGTAATACCCCCATCCACCTCATATTCACTACATGAATTAGAGAGGGTAATTCTTGGGAAACACTCCTTAGCTTGGAGATTGATCTACCCAATAGGGCACTATGACAACACTCCCATACCTAAATTTGACAAATTGTATAAGTTCTTAGATAATTTGTTTAGTTTGAGAGGGGGTGATCTAGGTGGATATCGGTGGCCACCCACCTTTTCCAAATGGCTCAAAACAACTTTCTGGCAATTTTGGCAATTTACTATTTTTAGCAGGTTTTAACTTCCGGGGCCATTTTGAGGGTCCAAATGAAGTTTTTTTGAGATATAGGCTCTCATTTATAGTCAAAGGAATTATTTATCCCCCAAAATGAATCTCATCGACGATACCTTTCCAACGAGCTATCACACACCTAAAACGGAGATCGTATGCAAAAGTTACAACCCCGGGAAGTTGATGTACTCACTTACCCAAACGGGGCCCACATGACTTTTGACGCTTCATCTCCTAGGGTTAGGTTTTTGGATATGTAGGAATTTTGGCATTCCCATTTATTGTAAAAAATCATTTAGAGCCTCATTGTAATCATCTTCTTGCAAATGCGAGTAGCCGTCACATCTCTTCTCAAAGATAAGCTGCCACCATTCTAGCGAGTCTTCCACTCTGTATTTTTACAGTCTCTGTACATTTCTTTCATTAATAGAAATCATGTATTATTGTATATCTGTGTTTATGGTTGCATCTTCTATACATTTCTATTATATTATTGAATATCTGGGATATCTTTGTGCATTTCTTTATTATATCTCCGATCTCATTTCGTGCCGAAAATAATCCGGATCAGGGGGGTATTTGATGCACATGTTTGGGAGGTTATTTTATTAAATTTGGATTACTTGGCATGATACATGTGACTTGTGGACCCTTGGATGGTGTATTTGTTTGTCTTTGCAGGACCTTTCCAGGTGAAATCCATTTCATGGAGGAATTGTGCCATTTTTACCTTCATGGGGGGTTGAAGACCCCAAGGATTGACACCATACCCCACAATATGGGAAAAGGTCTCTAGATCTCTTATGGATGAGGTGATGAATGTTTCCTTTGGAGGCACTTTGAAAACACTAGATGACATCATATCCCCTTGCACTTGTACATTGTCCTTTGGAGGTTGAGGACATCACCTTTTAATCCTTGATGTCATGTGGAGGTTATCGTTTTGATGGGATTGATGGTTCTAGAAGAGAGGTGATGTGGTTTGAAGAAAACATTTGCATGGCATGACACTCCAAAGAATGAGAGATGGACACATGGCCTTTGGAGGCCCAACAAATTGCATCTAAGGGCTCAAAGTCTAAATGTTTGGGCCTAGTGCCACCATTTTCAAGCATGATGTGAACCTTCTAAGGGATTTACTTTATGTAATTTTTATTTTTCAAGCTGTAAATGAAGAAAAAAGGGG
Source organism: Picea glauca (assembly GCA_000966675.3). Classification (NCBI taxonomy): domain Eukaryota; kingdom Viridiplantae; phylum Streptophyta; class Pinopsida; order Pinales; family Pinaceae; genus Picea; species Picea glauca. The sequence goes on from JZKD02S2410508.1 coordinate 188,117, forward strand.
GTTGGCCCTCTTTTAATTTGTTGTTGAATTTATTATGTGGACAAATTGGTTTCAGATGACCTCATATAAATAAAGGTCATCCCACTTTCATTTTAGGTATAACTAACTTAATAATTATATATATCTTGGCTAAAATTGTCTCCCTACATGGAAAATTTGCTTTATCTTGTCTCTTGTGAAATTGGATTGTCTACTTGTCTATTGGTTGAAGGAAGGCTAGCGACTTCTCTTGCATGATTGTTCTTGGAAATTGTGGTGGAATAACTTGATAAGTAAGGGTTTCTCATGCTATCTCTTGGATTGGGTAAGGAAATTATGCAATTGTATGTTTTCCTTCTTGATTTTAGGGTTATTTTTTCAAACCCTTGGAGGAGTATAAGGGAATACACCATCCATCAAGGATCTCTCTTTTATTGTCATTGAAAAGACTATTTAAAGGGTTGCTACAAGGAGTAAAAGGACTTATGCCCTTATGGATTTACCTTGGTAAGATTTGTTGACTCTAGGGAGTAAAAAGGATTACACTCCTAGAGGAGTAATAAAATCTATCTCATAAGAAAGAGAATCCATAACCCAATAGATAAGGCACCAATATTTTGCAATGTTGGAGATTGAATATCGTGCATTGGAAAATCTGATTTCTAGAACATTGAATTGTTCAAGTTTGGAATTTAATTATGCATTCTTTAAGATACACTGTGTCCTAAGGGAATATTGATTAGCAAATTAATCTAGTTGTTTTAATAAACATTTAGTTAAATCCAATAGGTTTGCAAAAAACTTGCTCTATTTCACTCTCTTACTCACTTTTCCACTGCTAAAATTCACTTATGAATTGTCATAATTGATATGTTGCTCGAATATTTTTGTTTGGGTGGATTGCTTGTTTCTTTTAGTGGATAGAACTTGTTTATGTAGTAAAATTTTTATACAGACATAAGATTGTTATAAAATCTTACTAATAATAATTAATAACAACCCTCTTTTTCTTTCAAAGTCTTAGTTTCATTATTGGAATATTGTCTACCAATTGTTATCTTTTTTTCCAACATCATACACTCGACTTTGACTGTTTAATTTTCCATTGTCATAACTTGTTTATTGTTGATATATCTATTTATATACCACTACAATTTTGGGATAGAAAGGTTTATTGTTTATTCCCATTTCATTTAAGGCTTTAATCAACATGTATTTTCTTGTTCCAGGACGATTTAACATTGTTCTGCAAGTACATAACCTTGACAATTATTCACCAGCTCCCAAGACTCTTTCCAAAGCCTCATTCTCATCCTTGAATTTGACCTATAGATGAAATATTTGACCACTTTCCTTATCCCATTCAAATCCCCCTAGGTTCATTCGAGAATCCTCCCTTGTGTCATATGTATCCTTCACTAAAATGAGGGGGACATCTATTAAGGTGACAATGATACTTGTTCCCAGTTGTGTTACACATTTGTGGCTTGGGTAGGGATTTTCCCAAACTAAAAACTTTGGGATATCCAATCCATTGTGTCCTTCATAAATTGTGCTAAGGAATAACCTGTATTCTAATTGATGAAATGTTTTATGATATGCATCTTCTAACAATAATTATTACATGCAGATTTATTCGAGAATTAGAGGTACAAGAAAACGACTTTGGTTCCTATACGAGGACTAGATTTTTCGAAGATGCTCACGAATCTTACATCCATGAGGAAGAGATCAAATATTTCCATGTTGGCATGGGAAATGTTGAGAGAAAGTCAAATGGGAGAAGGGACATGCAGGAGCATAGGTGGGTGATGTGATTGGTTTGGTGCTGTTGGATCATGGATCTGTGGAAGAATTTTGTGTTTTTTTCCCCCTCTTTCAGCGATTGGATGGGAGATTTTTGTCACCAGAGTACTTCTTTATGTGCCCTTCTTTCTGCAATCTAGTTGTTTAGGAGTGTTCCCTACGTTTTTAGGTTTTCTGTTAGGCCCTATGTTCGGATCTATTGTTGGAGTGTTTGCATTTGTTGTTTTAGATTTTCCTTTGCTTGGAAGATGTCACCAAAGGTGGACTTATTCCAGGATTTTAGGTGTTTATTGAGGTTTTTTAGACTTTGTTTGAACCGATACATTGGGGTCCCTGTTTGGATAGCTTCCTCCTCCCACCATGTCTTTATGTTTGTTTGGAAATCCAGGTGTTTCAACCAGAATTTTTCAAAGAGGAAAGGTTTTCTACCTGGGGTGCCAGTGGTATTGAAATTTAGTAAAATTGGCCAGTGATCTGATCCCTGGGTGTCTATGACTGTGGCGTTCCAGGCTAAGTTGTCCATCATAATAGGTTCAGAAATTAGGAAACGATCTAGTCTGTTGGAGACGTGTTGAGCCCCTGAACATCTATTGGACCAAGTAAACAACCCATTGTCTGTTCCGACATCTATGAGGTTTAGTAGACTGATAGTGTCGTTGAATACCATACTGTCGTTGGCTAGGGAGCGATGGCATCCCTTTCTTTCCTCCAGCCCTGTGATCATGTTGAAATCTCCCCGAAGGATATAGTGTTGGGGGGCTAAGTGCTCTGCAATCCATTCCAGGTGTTGAAGGAAGGCTTCCTTGCTCCCTAGTCTTGGGGGTCCATAAACATTTGTGAAGTAGCCTTGTTTGTTCGATCCAATGAGGCGAAAGGAGGTAGTGATGGTCCATTTGGAGGTAAAAAATTTGTTAAGTAGGATTGTGGTGGGGTTCTAGAGCATTGAAAAACCTCCAGTTGCCCCTCTGGCATCCACTTCCACATGTTGGGCATGCTTCCAGCATCTTTGTAGAGTGTTATGCACCTCTGTCCCTACGCATTTCGTTTCCTGTAGGAGGAGTATGTCTGATTGATTCTTCTTGATTCTTTCTTTGAGCAAATCTTGTTTGTTCTTTGCGTTGAGGCCCCTTATGTTCTAGGATAGTATCTTCATGAGGATGATGGGGGTTGGAGGGGAGGGAAGCTATCAGAGATCAAATGTATTTGACCTGAGTTGACCAAGAAGTTGCCTACGTCTTGAATGAGCTGGTGTTTGGGTTTCCTTCCTCTCTTCTTATCCTCTTTTATAGGCTTGCGTTGTTCCTTTGAGGTTTCTTTTTGTATTCCCAGATTTTTGTTGGCTCTAGCTGAACCTCCTGCCGAAGAATTGAGAAAGACCTTGTGCACCTTATGTAGCTGGTCTGGCGGTATGGTGTATAGTTGTTGCTTATGGTAAGCTTGCTCCAGATGGACCATGACAATGCCTTCCAGTTCCTGATCCTCTAGGTCCGTGTCTAGATCCCCAATTTCTGGGTCGAGAGTGGTTGGAAGAATGGGTGTCGGGATTAAAGGTTGAGAGGAGGAATGTGCTAGGGGATTGGGCAAAGAAGGGGTTTGACCAGTTGTAGGGGTTGTCAGAGGGTTGGTGGACGGGGAGGGGGTATCCAACGGGATTTGAAGGGCGTCAAAGGATTTCTTAGTAGGAGGTTCGGGGGGGGGGGCTGGGAGTGTGTCCTCTTGGTTTGGTGCTTTTGGCAGCTCGTGACCTGGGTAAAGCCCTTCTTGGACTTGTCAGAGTCTTCTTGAGCTGGCTTAGGTGGGTTATTTAAGGGGCATTTGCGGAAAATATGACCATGATCATGGAACTTGAGACATCGAAAGGGGATGTGCTCATAGTCTAGGGTTTGGGACCACTCATCATCTTGGTAATCTAGGATAATGGCTCCGGGAAGGGGTTTCAAAATGTTCAGATAGACACAGATGCAGGCATAAGCAGTGTACCTTCGTTGTTTGGTTGCCTCAGAGGCTTTGACGTAGCTGCCGATGGTGTTTTCAATTCCTGCGAGGATCTCCTCCAACCAGAATTCATGTGGGAGCGGATATAGCCACAACCAGACTAGGGCATGGGTGAAGTCTTCCTTTTTCGGATTGAATCTCTCCATCCAGAATCTAAGGAAAAAGCATGCCAAGTTGTAGAAGTACGACTCCCCCCTCAAAGATTCAATTTCCATTCTCCAAGTTATGCAAAATGATTGTGAAAAAACCTTTTAATCCTAGTTGGAAATCATAGTGTCCTTTGGGTTTCCACCAATGTTGAATCCATTTGACCAGGTCTTTTTCGGAAGGCCATAACCCCAGAAATTTACCTATGAAGGAAAAATCTCCCATGTATTGTTTCTTATCTTCAATTCTTGGAAAACTAATGGTGTATTTGGGAGCTATCCAAGCTTGTGGGATGCATTTGCCAAAGTTCGAGGTGCATTTAATTTTTGGTTGACTGATTTCAAGGTCCATGTCCATCGGCTTTTCCTTCTGCATTTCGTCCTCCCAGATTAATTGCTGCATGTGGCAAGCGGGAGAAGGCTGCGGATTCAGGTTGCAGCGGTGAACCCTAGCGGCCGACTCTCACAAAATCCGATCTAAGCGTAGCTTATGTTGAAACTTTTATTAAAATACTTTTTAATTCGAAAATGTTTTGGCCATAAGATAAATATTGAAACTCTTATTAAAATATTTTTTAATTCAATTTCTTGTTTAGTACTCAGTGCAAATAGCAAGTGGATTCTTGTTTTTTTAAAGCCTGCTGATAGAATGATGATATTGTAATTGTTTCAGCTCGATTGACTTTCTTATTTGTTAAAATATAATTCTTTTGATCGCGGAATCCTATATATTCTATATCTCAGATCGCGGAATTTTAGCACGAGCAACATTCAGTGGTTCATATTCTATTGCTCAGCTTTACATCGTACAAGATTGGTGGCATGACAGTTATGATGGTACCATATTAGTATTAATATGGCTGTAGTCTAATTATTTTATTCTATGTTTTTGTCTCTTTTCGGGGAATATGTTTTGACCATAAGATAAATGTTGAAACTCTTATTAAATTATTTTTTAACTTTTCGGGGAATATGTTTTGGCCATAAGATAAATAAGATAAATGAACTCTTATTAAAATACTTTTTAATTCAATTTCGTGTTTAATACTCATTGCAGCTAGCAAGTGGATTCTTGTTTTTTTAAAGCCTGCTGATAGAATGATGATATTGTAATTGTTTTAGCTCGATTGGCTTTGATTTTTGTTAAAAAATAATTCTTTTGATAATTTTTAAATTTAATTGATAAATATTATTAATTTTATAATTTTATATTTAATTGATAAATATTATTAATAAAAAATATCAAAAGAATGATTTTTGTTAAAAAATAATTCTTTTGATATTTTTTAAATTTAATTGATAAATATTATTAATTTTATAATTTTATATTTAATTGATAAATATTATTAATTTTATAATTATATGTAAAATATTTTATTTATTTAAAAATATATAATTTTTAAAATACATTTATTGACAATGTGTATAATTAATGATTTTTTAATCTAAAAATTTAATTTGATGGCTAGTAATAAAAGATGTTAACATATTTTTAGTCGTCCTCTTAAATTAATGAATAAGATCAATTAACTTGTTTATTTTTTCACATTTATCTAATCATATTAAGAAATTACTTGTTTATTTTTTCACATTTACCTAATCATATTAAGAAATTACTGTAAGACCATATACTTACCAAATTTAAATGATTAGCAAAGATTAATATATATAAAAATTGAAATATTAAAATGTGAACAACCTCATTCTAAATTTGAAGTATCAATGGCATTCGTTTTTTTATAAAGTGAGGTTTTAAAACTGATACCTATTCACAATGATGGGCCTATACCCCACACTCATTCATAAATTGGCCTCGTCTTTCTTCATATCTCTACTACAACATTGATTTAGACAGATTGAATATGACATGAAAGCAATGTTAGTAGTTGGCCTTGTTTTTAATAAACATGGTAATCTACACGATAAAAACCCAAAAAGAACTGAACAAACAAAATTAGTAATACAACCACCCATCACCGAATCATGCCAAGTTGCGAATCATGCCAAAATGGTCCTTGCTAAACGTTTTACTTTTATTTTTTTTTTGGGTATTGAAGGCAAAATCCAATCATTATTGATTTTACTAATTTTGTCTTTTTGGTATTTAAGGCAAAATCTAATCATTTCTATTTTATTTTTTTATTTTTTTAAGAAATTTTAAGAAAAATTCAATCATTTTTTATTTTATTTCTTTTTCTAAGTGTAAAGAAAAAAATAAACATTGTTAAGATAAGAACAAATTCTCACTAGCTTCATAGTGAAATTGGGGTTGGTCAATTCCTAAAATGTCATGGGATGAAAGAGTCTATCACCTTTGTGACACTAAGAAGGTTGAAGATGAAAAACACTTTCTCTTAGATTGTCCAGCCTATACCCATATTAGATCTCATTTTCAAAATATGTATCACACTAGCAACCTTCCTAACCTCTTAACTCAACAAAAGTATGGTGATATTGGAAATATTCTCTTAATGATTTTCGAGCACAGAAACAAAATTCTAAAGAATCAAACGTAATCACTTACCCTTTTAAAGTTCGATAGACCAATTCAATCTTAGTAAATGTTACTTTTAAATAAAGAAAATAGTAAACTAAATCTAAACTTTGTTCAAGAAAGTTAGAAAAATTAAGACTTTGCTTTAATTGTTTTGAGAAACTATAAATGTATTTTTAATTAAAAAAGTTTTCAAAAATTTATGAAAATAATTTCTAAATGAGATTATTCTCAAAATTCTATTCTATTATCTTTTACCCATAAATTTAATTACAATGTTAATGACTTTGATACCATAAATAGTGATTAAATGTATCTATGGCCATGTGTAAAGTTAAAGGCCATGTGTAAAGTTAAATTGAAAAAAATTAACATTTGTAAAAATGACAAGTTAAAAATATCATACTATAAAAAATAAAATAAAAATAAAAATTATCATTATAATAAAATAAATGACCACCAATTCATCTTAATTTCTTGTTTATCAAATGGATGGGAGTATGGAATTTTTTTTAGACTATAAATTTAAGAAAGGATTTGCATTTTAAGGAATTTGATTTCAAATGACCATAAATCCATCTTATTAGGTGGATCAAATCACTTCATGTAAAATAAATGATCTCTTTATTAGAGGCTGCCCACATTTATTAGAGAAAACATATACATAATGCATATGTTTTCTCTAATAAATCCCCTCAGTCCCACCCTAATGTATATGTTTTCTCTAATAAATCTCCCCACCCTCACTCTCACATATATACTTTATGTATATATATGAGGGTGAGGGTGAGGGGATTTATTAGATAAAGGAAGCAACTGCAGAGAGAGAGTGGTGGAGCTATTTCTACAAGGAGTAGTCCCATAGGGGGAAGTTGCTAACAACATAGAGGAGCTACTCTTAGTCTCATAGTTTAGCAGTTGTTGAGTTCTAGAGGGAGCAGTTGCAAAGAGAGTGGAGGACCCACTCTAAGGTAAAGAGCCATACCCTTGATAGTTTCTTTGCAGTGATCACCCTAAGACAGTTCATGGTTGAGATGAGGTGAGTAATTTGGGTTGCTGCAGAGCATGTGTACCGGTATGGTACAATTGGATATGTCCCAGGTGATGGAGTCAGGCTGTAGAGATATACAATTCTGAGTAGGCAAAGAGTGCAGGTGACAGAAAGAGTATGTATGTTGTATGTTTCAGTTTAGTCTCTGCTATGATATATTGGGCTAGAAGGAAATAGAAGTTTGTCGCATTCAATATTGTAGAATCGTGGTATATTGTAGCTTGCAATGCCTGTATGGAAGCAATATTGCTCTGTAAGCTGATTTTTAGACTGTTTGATCAGGTGATGGATTCGACCATGATATACATTGATAATCAAAGTTATGTGAATCTTTCAGATAACCCTATCTTCCATGACAAGTCGAAGCACATTTAGATCAACTACTACTACCTTCTGTTGGAAATATTTTCATTGATGGCAAAGGATGAGGCAAAGGAAGAAGAAGAGTTTTTCAAGTATGGTTGAGTTTTTGGATGGGCGCGTATGATTGTTGAAGAGGGTCGCCGAAAGCTGTAGGATCGCTAAATCTGCAAGGGAGATAAGTCATCGGGAATTCCGTAGGCATGTGCATGGTGACATCGAAAATTCTGAAACCCCGATGAGAGGTTTGACCGAGGTCATGGGTTGACGGTCATATGGGGCAAGGCCTATAGCCAGCAGGGCTAGCGCATGGAAAGGGGCGCATCGGAATTGGGGATAGGGACTTTGAAATGTCCAATTCACTTGACAACGGAAACCCCGAAATCGCGATATGCCATTTCGCGATTTAATCGCAGCCGTTAAAGAAAGAATGAGATCTGGACCGTTAATTTCCTTCATCGGAGAATCGGGAATCGGAGTTTCGCGACTCCTGTGAACAAGTGCATCAGACATCGCGAAATCGCAATACACGATTTCCCAGTAAAGAAGATAGTGTGTGGGCCACCCCAAAGGACATGTGGCAGGTCAAAGGCTCGTCGGAGGACCAACGTATCAGGAATCAACAAATCGGTATTCCCGTGAATGAAGCATCGGGGAGGAAACCCCGACGCAGAATCTGAGCCATCTATTCGGTGGGATGCGTGTCAGGAGTACGGAGGAAGTCGGGGATTGACATATCACGGGTAAAAGGGGTGTATGCACATTGACATCGTAAACCTCGAAACCCCGACGAGAGGTATGGTGGCGGTCACGTGATAGCAGGTCACATGGACCATTATGTAGCCGGAAGGGGCTACAGCTCGAGGAAGGAGCAAATCGAGAATCAGGATTTGTAAGAGAAAAGAACAATGAACACCAAGAATGCCGAAAACCTGAAAGGCACGCGTAGGTTTAATTCAAATTTTTAGGTGGGACCCGATTTCTCCAGAGCAATAAATATGGACCCAGAGCAATAGGGATTGTGGGAGCGGTGAATGTTTTTGACCCATGGTCTTAAGAAGGGGTCAATGCCCATTTTCTATGGACGCATCGGTAAGCAAAGTAGAGTAGTAAGGATTTTGATTGGCGGCAGGGGTCCTTTTTGCAGGATGGGGAGGCCAGTTCCTGATAGAAGAGACATCTACAGGTTGTTGCAATCATTTGTACAGGCTGCCGGGAAGGTTTGAGGTGGGAGGAACCTCATTGTGGTAGTTGGGTGGCAGATCTATATTGACAGAGAGTTCTCTGCAGTGGGTTGGGCAACTAGGAGAGCGGAGGCATCATCTCCAGGTTTATTGTCTTGTTTAATGTATGTTTTAGAGGCTTTTGCAGTTGTCTTGCAGTCAGTAGATCTGTGTTTCCTTTAAAGATAATTGCAGTTGTTGTCATAGCCACTAGAAAATTCTATATTGATGTGATTTCTGGATACAAGTATTAATAAGATGTCAGAACTGTCTCTTCTAAAAGAAGATGATGGCCAGTGCATAGAACACATGTGAATCTGGGGTTGAAACTGCCTGATCCAGTGTGAAAATAGATGAAACGCGGTCAGCAGTGAGTCTGAGGGTTAAAGCCTTCAGTAGAAGCATCCTACCAGTAGAAACTGGTGCTATCTTCAGGGGGTTGAAGCTCCCTTCCAGGAAAGGCTGGTAAACGAGAGAAGGTTGCAGCCTTCTGCAGGTAGAAGCCTGCATACTAGTATGAGTCTGCACTAGTACATTGTTGTAAAACGTTTTCTTAATAATAATTATTGAAGACAGAGACAAAGAAAACGGTGGTTTTCTCCCGATTTGGGTTTCAACATTAAATCCTGGTGTTCATGTGTCTTACTCATGTGCGTTGGTTTATTTTGTTATTACTGCATTGAATTACTGCTTAATAGGCATCTGATGAATGAAGAAATTCATAATAAGATCTTTGGATGCACTCTTGTTTTCTTGAGACTATACAATAACTGGTCTCTACAAAGTAGCCTAAGGTTTTCAGTGAAAGAAAAGAGAAAATCAATTGATTGCTCAAAATACTGATTCATCCCCCCCCCCCCCTTCTTAGTATTTCTCAACACCTTCATGATAAAGTCTAGAAGGGAAAAGTGAAGCTCTGGTACATCTCCACCGATCAATAGACAACATATATTCTGACGAAGCCCTTTTCCAAAGGGAAGTTTGTATACTTTAGGGACAAGCTGGGGATTGTGGAGATTACTCCCTTGGTTGAGAGGGAATGTTGGTGGATAATCATTGTGTTGTTGGACTGACATTCTCACTGGGAATGGTCCAGGTTGACATATTTCCGACGTATCATGGAATGGTATTTTCCTAAGGCACTGATTATGGCTCGATTAGGAAAATGGTATAGGATCAATATTCTCTTGAGGCATAGCTAATGGCCCGATCAGGTTGAATAGTGCACCCTTTAAGGACATGGTGTCTCAATTAGGTTGGTTGATATAGGGCCGATATTTTCTAAGACACATATGGGTATATATTGATCTCTATGGTACATATGGTTACCCCATTAGAAAATAGTCTGAGATTGACATTCATGTAGGAATGGTCTCTGTATCCCAGGGCATGGATTTCAACATATGGGAGGACAGACATTCTTCATATGGAATAGATGGTGACCCATTCAAGAAGAATGGTCCTTGTATTCACGAGACACTCCGTTGAGTGCATGAAATCTGCGAGACACTCAGTTGAGTGCCCAGGTTTTACAACTTGACTTAATCTAGAATCATTACCAAGTACTTCAGATGAAGTATGGCCTAAAGAGTTGATTCTATATGATGTGTCATGTATTATGATAGATGATGCAGTTATTGATGATTATTTGATACAACCTTTTTATGAAAAAATAATTTCCAATGAAGATATGATGGCCAGGTATGTCTTCCCCCACTAAGAGGGAGTGTTGATGTTTGCAGGATTAGATAAATATTCTCAAAATAATTTCCAATAAGAAAAGTCAAATTTGTCATTATGAATACCTCCCTAGTTACGAGGGAGTGTTGAAATTTTGTAACTATGGTCAGTCTTCATAATGTATATATTTTTACATATAAAAGTCATCCCTACAAAAGGATAAAATAAATAATTAAAATATGAAAAATGTAAAGTTGGACCTAGTGAAAATAAGAAGTCAGCCTCAAAGTACAATGACAGATTAGTATAAATATAAGCTTGTGCTACTCATTTTACATACACTTGTTCATTGACCTTGACTGAGGAAAATCGTAGATCTGAGGCAACAACAACTATAATTGCTGGTATATTCTATAATTTCTTATGATATGGAAATATTATCTTCTAGATAAAGATTGTTGTCTTTCTCCCCTATTGGGTTTTTCCTAGGGTAAATGTGTCTCTACTTGTGCATGGTGTTTCTCTTTTCCACTGCTATATGGTTGTATGTTTCAGTGTATGGTTAATGTATGATAATA
>JZKD02S2410508.1:199825-215164 GCA_000966675.3 Picea glauca
CTAATCTCTTTGCTTAACCATATTAATACCATTTCCCCACATATCCCATTTACTATGGAAATTCAAAAAGATAACTCTCTCCCATTTTTGGATGTTCTTATCTCTCATCTCCCCAATTTATCACTCACCCACCAATTTTATAGAAAGAAACCTCATATAGATATATACCTTCATGCCCATTCCCATCATCATATAGCACAAAAATCCGTTGTTCTAAAATCTTTCATTTCTCGGTCCATCTAAATATATGTTCCCCAGTTCCTTGAAAAATTAAAAACACATCTAACTAAATCCCGTATGTCCAATGGTTACTCCATCTCTCAAATCAACAAATATTTTTTCTCAACCTGTAATCCCAAATAAGAAAACTCATCGTCCTCTTCCCAACCCCTAGATCCTATTTATCTTCCCTACATCGACGGCACCACCAGTCACATCTAATTTTTTTTTGCTAAAAATAATATTAAAACTATTTTCAAACCCTATAAAACCATTAAATAGTTATTTAGAATTGCTAAGGATAAATCTAACCCAATACTTGGCCTAGAAGTTGATCAAATTCTTTGTTCTTGTGGAAAATCATACATTGGTCAAAAGCATGTCTCAAAGAAAACATTGTTGAAACAACCAACAATCGTATCTCAGAATCAGTTATTGCCTAATACTCTTTCAATTCAAAACATCTAATTTTCTTTGACAAAACCAAAATCATGGCCTCGACACATTATCACTCATCTTACGTCATTCGAGAAGTGCTATAAATTGAGAAACTTACTGATGGAGACCCCCTATCCCTCCTAAGGGTTGCACGACCTCCTGGTCAGGATCTTCTGATTCTAGAGCTAAAATGGCTCTTCTGGTTCCGAACTGGAACCCTTCAGATGAATACCCAGGTCCCTTACAAAAGCTCTGTTGTCTTTTTGGGGCACCAAGTGTGAGCTCCCACAACACGTGACCAAGGGTTGTGACCTCACGCTAAGCTGAAAAGGCGCTTATTGGGGACCGGGACTTCACAAGTCTATTGTCTCGTCTCTTGGTCCCTCGAACCTCTGGTAGCCGAAATGCCAAAGTGCCAAAATTTCCCGGCACTTGTCTCTTCAGAATTTCTCCTTTCACGAAACTAGGGCACAAGGGATGTCCTTTCTCCTTAGAACCTTTGGTCACCGAGAAGCCGAAATAACCGACGCTTATCGATTTCAAGATTTTGTGTTTCATGAAATCAAGCTGCAAGGTGTATCCTTGCACCTTAGGATCTCTGGTTGCCGAAATCCTGAAGCACCAAAATGGTTCAACGCTTTCTCTTTCTAGATTTTGTGTTTCGTGAAATTGGGATGTAAGGGGTATCCTCACATCTTACGATCTTCCGTCGCTGAAGTACCAAAATTACGAAATGGTTCGGCGCTTGATCTTTCAAGATTTCACATTTTATGAAATAGAGATGCAAGGGGATGTCTCCACTCCTTGGAGTCCCCGGTTGCCGAAGTGACAAAACGCCAAAATGTTGTGGTATCCGATTGACGCCGCACAAAGGTTCCTACGATCGACGGTCTTGGTCAAATCGTGACTTCTTGATTTCACACTTCAGGATTTTTAAAGACAAGCGCTTCTGTCTTTCTACCTCGTGGTACTCGAAGTCCTGAAATGGGCCAATGATAAGACTCTCACCTCTAACCTCCTCGCAGCTCCACTTGATCCAACGGTCTGCGGGGTTTCAGTGTTCCTCCTCGAGGGTTATCCACCGTTCGTTTGGCTCTCTGAACTCTCCTCCTGGATTTAAGCATGGTTAAATATTGCGCTCCTTCCTTCAATCAGACGACCTGTGGGAATTTCCAGTCCGATCCAACAATCAACGACGTTCTTCCTTCTGAGATTTTACTCGATTTTGGCTTAGGATATTTTCTAAGTCTGCGAAGACTCGGTCCTTGATTCTTCAGGGAATGAATTCTTGGACTTCGACAACACTTCCAAAGTGTTATCCCTCTTGAGCTTTGTCTGGTTCAGACGTTGATCTCCTGCACACTCCTTGCGTCTGATGGGGTTTGATGCTCAGATCCATGGCGTGTTCTCTCTGGCTATATGCACACCTTGTATATCTCCTAAGGAAGATAAAACAATTCCACAACATTTCCCTCTGGCTTGATGCACACTTTGCAGAGCTCCTAACGAAGATAAATAATTGTAACTCGCCACAACTCATAGTTCCATTCACTTGTTTATAAAACATAAAATAACAGGAAAATAAACACAGTCCAAGCACAACACATTTGGATCAATTTTCCATTATGTTCTATTCATCAATTCCCACTAGCTACATAACACATACAAATTACAGTAGCTCAAAACTGAGATTTTCTACTCTAATGCAGTTCTCTTCCAGATGACTTCTCCCCCTACTCACTTGCCGCTAACTTGGCTTACAAACTTTTACATAGCTCAAAATGTTCCTAGGGTTTCCCCTGGCTACTTGCCTACCCTAAACCTTATCCTACGCTATCTAAAATTGGTCGCTTTCTAGAGCCGAAGTGGGAGCTTCTGTTCTATTTACAAATTCAAAAACTTGCTTCAAAGGGAAGGGTCCGGTATCGGTTCAAGCGTGTCTCTGAAGGTGAATTTTGACGCTGAGTGGAGGTGGATCTTGAAATCAGTTGAACTGACACATTGAAGTTATGGGAGGACTCTCACGTGTTTGGTGGTCCCACATCTACATGCTTGCCAATGATGCTACTGCATCATACTCCCCTTGACAAAAATTCATGGACTCTTGTCCATGAGCTCCTCTACTGACCTTCCCTGCTTCTAGATAGAAACTTCATTTTCCCAAATGGCATCTTCTATTGGTCATCCCTTCCATTTGACCAGATACTCAAAATAAGTCTTCCTCCTGGTCTTCTTGCCAATTCTCTGGTTCATAATCTTTTCCATCTGTAGCTTCTCTGCCATAGGAATATGATTTTCCCACTGAATCTTTCCTTGATCTTTCGATCCTTCTATTTCATATTTCCTGTAAGGGTATAGGTCTGAGACATTGAATATGGGTGAAATTCCCACACCATCTGACAACTCGATCTCATAGGCATTTGCATCAAACTTCCTCAAGATCTTATAGGGTCCTATCTTCTTCATCTTCAATTTGTTAAATGTTCCCCTAGGGAACCTTTCCTTCCTAAGATGTGCTACAACCTGATATCCCACTTCAAATTGAAGTTCCCTGTGATGCTTATCGACTATGTGTTTGTATTTCTGGTTAGAACTCTATAATTGTTCCTTGATCCAGCTATGGTGTTTCTGCATTTCAGCAACAAAATCCTTTGCTCCAACGCTTCTGATATCTCCCTGTTCCAAGTATCTTAACTCAGATACTTCCTTGGGTTGCATTCCATAGAGTATTTGGAATGGGCTTCTTCCAATGCTCCTGTTTGGTGAGTCATTGTATGCAAATTATGCTTGTGGTAGAATATGATCCCACTGGTTATGAGGTTCAATAACTAGACTTCTCAATAAGTTCCCCAAACTCCTATTTACCACCTCAGTTTTCCCATCTGTCTGAGGGTGATAAGATGAGCTGAAGCAAAAATCTATCCCCATATTCTTCAATAACTTAATCCAAAAGTGAAAAACAAATTTTGTGTCTCTGTCCGAGACAATGCTCCTGGGTAGACTGTGAAGTCTTACAACTTCTCTAAAAAATAGATTTGCAACATGTGTTTCATCACTGGTCTTCTGGCATGGGATGAAATGTGCCATCTTTGAAAACCTATCTACCACCACAAATGTGAAATCAAATCCCCTTTGTGTTCTTGTCAATCCCAACACAAAATCCATGCTTATTTCATCCCAAGTCCTCTCTGGTATTGGCAATGGTTGATACAATCCAATGTTCTGTCTTTTCCCCATTGCATGTTGACAGATCCTACATCTGTTCACAAATTTTATCACCTCTATTCTCATACCTGGCCAATTGTATGAACTGCTCAACTATGGAAATGTTTTAACGTGGCCGAAATGTCCAACCAATCCTCCACAATGCTTCTCCTTCAGGAGATTGTCCCTCATTGAACATCTTGGTATGCACAATTGGTTTCCTTTGAACAACAACCCTTCCTGAAACATATACTCTGTCCATTGACTTCTATATCTCAGTACAGGGTTTGTACATGCTTCATAAGCCTCCTTGAAATCTGCATCATCACAATACATATCCTTAAGGTGTTCAAACCCCAAGGTCTCCACCTGGAGTTCCTGCAGAATTAAACATCTCCTGCTTAATGTGTCATCAACCTTGTTAGCATTCCTAGCAATATGTTTTATGACAAAAGTAAAATTTTGCATAAATTCAACCCATTTTGCATGTCTCTGATTCAGTTTTTCTTGTCCGGTTATGAATTGTAAAGCTTGGTTATTGTTGTACAAGACAAACACTTTTGGGACGAGATAATGCCTCCATTTCTTCAATTCTTAAATGATGGCATAGAACTCCTTGGCATAGGTGGAGTATTTACTCTTAGTCTCATTCAACTTCTCACTGAAATAGGCAACATGTCTGTTATCCTGACTCAAAATGGCTCCTATTGAAACTCCACTTGCATCACATCTCACCTAGAATGTCTTCCCAAAATTCGACAAGATTAGAATTGGTCGTTCTGTTATTTTCTCCTTCAGTATATTGAAGCTCCTTTCCGCCTCCTCTGTCCATTTAAAAGACTTGTGTCATTTCTTCACTCTATCCATCATTGGTGCACAAATTCCACTTAAGTCTCTAATGAACTTTCTATAAAAACTTGTTAAAACATGAAATCTCCTTACCTTGAACATGCTCCTTGGTGAAGGCCATTCCTTGATTTATTTCACCTTCTCTGGATCCATCTTCAATTCATTCGAAGATATCACAAAACCCAAGTAAATGAGCTTTGTTTTCATGAAAAAGGATTTCTTCATATTGATCAACAACTTCTCCTACTGTAGCCTCCTCATCGCTAGCATTAGGTGCCTCAAATGATTCTCTTTAGTCTTGCTAAAAATCAGTATATCATCCAGAAATACAACCACGAATTTGCCAATGAATTACTTCAGAATTTCATTCATCAGCCTCATAAAAGTGCTCGGGAATTCTTTAAGCCAAATGGCATAACCAGCCACTCATACAAGCCTTCATTCGTATTAAAGGATGCTTTCCATTCATCGCCTTCTCTCATCCTGATCTGGTGATATCCACTTTTTAGATCTATTTTAGAAAATAAATTTTCTCAACTTAAGCAATCCATTAAGTCATCCATTCTTGGTAAAGGAAACTTGTACTTGATGGTGATCTTGTTGATGGCTCTCGAGTCTGTGCACATTCTCCATCCTCCATCTTTCCTTGGGCTTAACACAGTTGGTACTATGCATGGGCTCAAACTTTGTTTGACCAAACCCTTATCCAACAACTCTTGGACTTGGTTTCTCACCTCCTCATTCTCCTGAGGTGTTAATCTATACACTGCCTTTTTTGGCAGGCTTGATCCTGGTATTAAGTCGATATGATGACTAATACTCCTGATGAGTGGTAATGAGTTTGGTAGCTCATCCACCACTATATCCATAAAATTATCCAACAACTCCTGAACTTCTTCAGGTAAATCATCCATTGATTTACTCGTGAGGATGACTTTGGGCTTCCTCACCATAGCGAACTTCATATCCTATTTTCCCTTGAATTATTTTAGGAGTTATGTCCCACTCATGAGAAGTATGCTTGTGTTGGCTTCCTCCTTTGCTTTCTTCTCTTCCATTGGCAACAACATATGCATCCTACCATTATTCTCCAATGTGTATGTATTATTCCTTCCATCATGAATGACAATTATGTCATACTTCCATGGCCTTCTCAACAAAATGTGGCATACATCCATGGCAATTACATCACACGAGATTTCATCTTTATATCCTCCTATTTTAATTTCAACTAGGAATTGTTTAGTAATCATTACCTAGTGTCCTTTTTGTAGCTATGAGACTTTGTATGGCCTTGGGTGTGTAGTCATCTTCAGCTCCAATTTCTCCACCATCTCTATGGATACCAGGTTGTTAGTACTCCCACTGTCAATGATCACCTTGCAGACTTTGTCCTTGGTCTTGCAAATTATCTTGAAGAGATTGTTCCTCTGCACTGGCTTCTCAATTTCTACCTCTGGTTTTAGGATAATTTTTCTCAACATCAGGGGCATTCCATCCTCTTCTCCCTCTTCTTCAACATCTCTTCTATTTTCTTCTGAAATGTGAGCTTCTCCTCCTTCCTTCTTCTTCTCGGGACATTCCCAATACATGTGACCTATTTTTCCACGGTTATAGAACCTTACTCCTCCTTTGCCTCTTCCTCTAAAAGAGTTTCTTCCACCACCATGTCTTCCTTTTGAAATTCCTCCTCATTACAAGTGATTGTGGGGTCTCTCAGCCTCATCCTTAGACTGACGTGCTCTATCATGGTTACATTCCTTTCTTTTTCTTGGGACCGAGATTTTACCTCTTCCTCGTTGGTTCTATTTTTTGGACATCTTCTCCTCTGCCTTCAGTGCAAACTGATAAGCATCTTCTACAGTCCTCACTGAAATCATGCTCAACTCGTCCTAGAATTCATATCTCAAGCCATTTAAATATCTGGTGATTTTTTCTTCGTCTCTCTCCCTTTGTCCAGTTCTGATGTTCAGCCTGTAGAACTCCTCAGTGTACTCCTTGACTGTCATTCCTTTCTATCTCAGGTTCTGTAGCTTCCTGAACATATTGATATGGTAGTCCTTGGGTATGAAATTAGCCTTAATCTTGGCTACCATCCTGTCCCAACTCTTTATCCTTTGTTTTCTTTTACTTCTCCTCTCAGCCTATAGTTCATCCCACCACAGTGTTGCATGCCCTTTTAGCCTGGTGACTGCCTGCTTCACCTTATTCTCATTGACATCTTCATAGTCAAAGTGCTTGTCCATGGACCTTATCCAGTCCAACAGTTCCTTAGTGTCTAGATTTCCCTCATACATGGGAACCTCTATCTTAGATCTGCCTCCCAATCTGGCAACTACTCTCAACAATCATTCTTCTGCAACATCCTCTCCTACATCTTCTTCAGCCTCAAATTATTCACTTTCTGCAACACTGAGATCCCCAACATTAGGTGCTCTCCTCAGTGTTGCTTCCATTGTTTCCATTCGAGGACGAATCCCTCGTACCTCCCACTCTACAACATGGTTTCCTAAAGGAGGATCTCATCTTCTTGGCAGCATTGTGTTGACATTCTGTCACACACAGAGTACAGCTCTGAGGTTTTCTGTCTCCCTCTTTTTCCTCCTTTGCCTAAAGTCTACAGATGAAAAATGCGCTCTGATACCACTTGATGAAGACCCCATATCCCTCCTAAGGGATGCATGACCTCCCGGTCAGAATCTTCTGATTTTGGAGCCAAAATAGCTCTTTTGGTTCTGAACTGGAACCCTTTAGACGAATACCCAGGTCCCTTACAGAAGCTCTATTGGATTTTTTGGGCACCAAGTGTGAGCTCCCACAGCATGCGACCAAGGGCCGTGACCTCGTGCCAAGCCGAAAAGGTGCTTATCGGGGACCGGGACTTCACAAGTCGAGTGTCCCGTCTCTTGGTCCCTCAAACCTCCAGTAGACGAAATGTCGAAGTGCCGAAATGTCCCGGTACTTGTCTCTTCAGAATTTCATGTTTCGCGAAACCTGGGCGCAAGGGATGTCCTTGCTTTTAAGAACCTCTAGTCACTGAAATGCCGAAATACCCGACACTTATCGATTTCAAGATTTCATGTTTTGTGAAATTAGGATGCAAGGGGTATCCTTGCACCTTAGGATCTTCGGTCACCGAAATGTCGAAGCACCGAAATGGTTCAGCGCTTGCTCTTTTTGGATTTCGCGTTTAGAGAAATCATGATGCAAGGGGTATCCTCGCACCTTAGGATCTTCGGTTACCGAAGTACTAAAATGTTGAAATGGTTTGGTGCTTGCTCTTTCAGTATTTCACATTTTGCGAAATCAGGATGCAAGGGGATGTCCCCGCTCCTTGGAGTCCCCGGTTGTCGAAGTGCCAAAATGACAAAATGTCTGGGGGTCTGATCGACGACGTACAATGATTCCTATGATCGACAGTCCTGGTCAAATCACATCTCCGCAATTTCTCACTTTTGGATTTTGAAAGACAAGCGCTTTTGTCTTTCCGCCTCATGGTACCCGAAGTCCCGAAATGGGCCAACGAGAAAACTCTCACCGCTAACCTCCTCGCATCTCCACCTGATCCAATGGTCTACGAGGTTTCGGTGTTCCTCCTCGAGGGTTCTCCACTATTTTTTCGGCTCTCTGAACTCTCCTCCTGGATTTATGTAGGGTTAGAGCTTGCGCTCCTTCCTTCAATTGGATGACCTGCGGGAATTTCCACCCCGATCCAACGCTCAACGACGTTCTTCCTCCTGAGATTTTACTCAATTTCGACATAGGAGTTTTTCCAAGTCTGTGAAGACTCAGTCTTCAATTCTTCCAGGGAATGAATTCTTGGACATTGACAACACTTCCAAAGTAGTATCCCTCCTGATCTCTGTCTAGTTCAGATGTCGATATCTCGTGCACACCTTTCATCTGAGGGGTTTTTATGCTCATATCCACAACGTGTTCTCTTTAGCTCGATGCACACCTTGAATAGCTCCTAAGGAATAGAAAACAATTTCACAGCATTTCCCTCAGGCTCGATGCACACTTTTTAGAGCTCCTAACGAAGAGAAATATTTGAAACTCGCCACAACTTACAGTTCCATTCACTTGTTTATAAAACAGAAAATAATAGGAAAATAAACACAGTCCAAGCACAACACATTTGGATCATTTTTCCATTATGTTCTATTCATCAATGCCCACTGGATACATAACACATACAAATTACATTAGCTCAAAACTGAGATTTTCTGCTCTAACGCAGTTCTCTTCCAAATGACTTCTCCCCCTACTTACTTGCCACTAACTTGGCTTACAAACTTTTAAATAGCTCAAAATGTTCCTAGGGTTTCCCCTGGATACTTGCCTACCCTAAACCTTATCCTACTCTATCTAAAACTGGTCACTTTCCAGAGCCGAAGTGGGAGATTTTGCTCCATTTACAAATTCAAAAACATGCTTCAAATGGAAAGATCTGTCATCAGTTCAAGCATGTCTCCGAAGGTGAATTTCGGCGTTGAGTGGAGGCAGATCCTGAAATTAGTTGAATTTCCACATTGAAGTTCTAGGAGGACTCTCATGTGTTTGGTGGTCCCACATCTGCGTGCTTGCCAACGATGCTCCTGCATCATACTCCCCTTGACAAAAATTCATGGACTCATGTCCATGAGGTCCTCTACTGACCTTCCCTACTTCTGGATAGCAACTTCATTTTCCCAACTAGAATCTTCTATTGGGCATCCCTTCCATTTGACCATATACTCAAAATAAGTCTTCCTCCTGGTCTTCTTGCCAATCCTCTGGTCCATAATATTTTCCATCTGAAGCTTCTCTGCCACAGGCATCTGCTTTTCCCATTGAATATTTCATTGATATTATGATCCTTCTGTGTCGTCTTTCCTATAAGGGTACAGGTCTGCGACATTGAATATGGGTGAAATTCCCACACCATCTGGCAGCTTGATCTCATAGGCGTTTGCATCGAACTTCCTTAGGATCTTACAGGGTCCTATCTTCTTCATCTTCAATTTGTCATATGTTCCCCTAGGGAACCTTTCATTCCTGAGATGTGCTAAAACTTGATCTCCCACTTCAAATTGAAGTTCCCTACGATGTTGATCGACTCTGTGTTTGTATTTCTGGTTAGAACTTTGTAATTGTTCCTTGATTCGGCTATGGAGTTTATGCATTTCAACAGCAAAATCCTCTTCTCTAGTGCTTCTGATCTCTCCCTGTTCCAAGTATCTTAACTCAGATACTCCCCTGGGTTGTATTACATAGATTATTTGGAATGGGCTTCTTCCAGTGCTCCTGTTTAGTGAGTCATTGTATGTAAATTCTGGTTGTGGAAGAATCTAATCTCACTGGTTATGATGTTCACTAACCAGACTTCTCAATAAGTTACCCAAACTCCTATTTACCACCCCAGTCTACTCATCTGTCTGAGGGTGATAAGTTGAGATGAAGGACAAATCTGTCCACATCTTCTTCCATAATGTCCTCCAAAAGTGACCAACAAATTTTGTGTTTCTGTCCGAGACTATGCTCCTAGGTGGACCGTGAAGTCTTACAACTTCTCTGAAAAATAGATTTCCAACATGTGTTGCATCACTGATCTTCTGGCATGGGATGAAATGTGCCATCTTTGAAAACCTATCTACCACCACAAATATGGAATCGAATCCCCTTTGTCTTCTTGGAAATCCCAATATGAAATCCATGTTTATTTCATCCCAAGGCCTCTCTGGTATTCGCAATGGTTGATACAATCCAGTGTTCTGTCTTTTCCCCTTTGCATGTTGACAGATCCTACATCTATTCACAAATTTTATCACCTCTATTCTCATACCTGGCCAATCATATGAATTTCTCAACTGTGCAAATGTTTTATCATGGCCGAAATGTCCAGCCAATCCTCCACTATGCTTCTCCTTTAGGAGATTGTCCCTCATTGAACATATTGGTATGCACATTTAGTTTCCTTTGAACAAAAACCCTTCCTAAACCATATACTCTATCCACTGACTTCTATCTCTTAGTACAAGGTTTGTACATGCTTCATAGGCCTCCTTGAAATCTACATCATCACAATACATATCCTTAAGGTGTTCAAAACCCAAGGTATCCACCTAGAATTCCTGCAGAATTAAACATCTCCTGCTTAATGCATCAGCAACCTTGTTACCATTCCCAGCAAAATGTTTTATGACAAAAGTAATTTTTTTCATAAATTCAACCCATTTTGCATGCCTCTGATTCAGTTTTTCTTGTCAGGTTATGAACTGTAAATATTGGTTATCGTGTTACAAGACAAACTCTTCCAGGACGAGATAATGCCTCCATTTCTTTAATGCTTGAATGATGGCATAGAACTCCTTGTCATATGTGGAGTATTAACTCTTAGTCTCATTCCTCTTCTCGCTTAATTAGGCAATAGTTCTATTATCCTAACTCAAAACAACTTCTATTGCAACTCCA
Source organism: Picea glauca (assembly GCA_000966675.3). NCBI lineage: Eukaryota > Viridiplantae > Streptophyta > Pinopsida > Pinales > Pinaceae > Picea > Picea glauca. The sequence goes on from JZKD02S2410508.1 coordinate 210,989, forward strand.
CTTGCATCACATCTCACCTGAAATGTCTTCCCAAAATCTGGCAAGATCAGAATTGGTCATTCTGTTATTTTCTCCTTCAATATATTGAATCTCCTTTCGGCCTCCTCCATCCATTTAAAAGACTTGTGTCGTTTCTTCACTGTATCCATCATTGGTGCACAAATTCCACTGAAGTCTCTAATGAACTTTTTGTAAAAACTTGCTAAACCATGAAATCTCCTTACATCGAACATGCTCCTTGGTGACGGCCATTCCTTGATTGCTTTCACCTTCTCTGGATCCATCTTCAATTCATTCGAAGATATAAAAAAACCCAACTAAATGAGCTCTGTTTTCATGAATGAGGATTTCTTCAGATTGATCAGCAACTTCTCTTGTTGTAGCCTCCTAATCACTAGTGTTAGGTGCCTCAAATGCTCCTCTTTACTCTTGCTGAAAATTAGTATATCATCCAGATATACAACCATGAATTTGCCAATGAATTCCTTCGAAATTTTGTTCATCATCCTCATAAAAGTGCTTGGGGAATTCGTTAATACAAATGGCATAACCAACCACTCATACAGGCCATTATTCGTCTTAAAGGTTGTTTTCCATTCATCGCCTTCTCTCATCCTGGTCAGGTGATATCCACTTTTTAGATCTATTTTAGAAATAAATATTTCTCCACTTAAGCAATCCATTAGGTCATCCATTCTTGGTAAAGGAAACTTGTACCTGATGGTGATCTTGTTGATGGATCTCGAGTCTGTTCACATTTTCCATCCTCCATTTTTCTTTGAGCTTAACACAGTTGGTACTACGCATGGGCTTAAACTTTCTCTGACCAAACCCTTATCCAACAACTCTTGGACTTGGTTTCTCACTTCCTCATTCTCCCGAGGTGTTAATCTGTATGCTACCTTGTTTGGCAGACTTGCTCCTGGTATCAAGTCGATATGATGAATGATACTCCTCATGGGTGATAATGAGTTTGGAAGCTCATCCACCACTATATCCATAAAATTATCCAGCAGCTCCTAAACTTCTTTAGGTAAATCGTCCATTAATTTACTCGTGAGGATGAATTTCGGTTTCCTCTCCACAACAAACTGCATCTCCTATTCCCCCTTGACTTCTTTCAGGAGTTACTTCCCACTCATGAGAAGTATGCTTGTGTTAGCTTCCTTCTTTCTCTTTCTTCTCCTCCATTGGTAGCAAAATATGCATCCTACCATTCTTCTCCAATGTGTATGTATTCTTCCTTCCATCATGAATGACATTTCTGTCATACTGCCATGGTCTTCCCAACAAAATGTGGCATACATCCATGGGAGTTACATCACATAGGATTTCATCTTTATATCCTCCTATTTTAATTTCAACCAAACATTGTTTAGTAATCATTACCTCGTGTCCTTTTTGTAGCCATGAGAGTTTGTATGGCCTTGGGTGTGCATTCCTCTTCAACTCCAATGTATACACCATCTCTGTGGATACCAGGTTGTCAGTACTCCCACTATCAATGATCACCTTGCAGACTCTGTGCTTGGTCTTGCAAGATATCCTGAAGAGATTGTTCCTCTGCACTGGCTTCTCAATTTCTGCCTCTGGCTTTAGGAGATTTTTTCTCAACATCGGGTACATTCCATCCTCTGCTCCCTCTTCGTCAACATCTCTTCACTTTGCTTCTAAAATGTGAGCTTCTCCTCCTTCCTTCTTCTTCTCGTGACATTCCCAAGACATGTGCCCTATTTTTCCACAGTTATTGCACATTACTCCTTCTCTACCTCTTCCTCTAGAATATTTTCTTCCACCACCCTGTCTTCCTCATGAACTTCCTCCTCGTTTTGATTGATTGTGTGGCCTCTCAGCCTCTATGTCATGGTTACATCCCTTGATTTTGCTTGGGACCGAGATTTTACCTCTTCCTCACTGGTTCTATTTTCTAGCTAGCTTCTTCCCTTCCTTCAATGCAAACTGATAAGAATCTTCCACAGTCCTCACTGACATCATGCTCAACTCATCTTGGACTTCATATCTCAAGCCATTTTTATATGGCAATTTTTTCTTCGTCTCTCTCCCTTTGTCCAGTTCCGATGTTCATCCTGTAGAACTCCTTGATGTACTCCTTGACTGTCATTCCTTCCTGTCTTAGGTTATGTAGCTTCCTGAACAGATTGATCTGGTAGTCCTTGGGTATGAACTTAGCCTTCAGCTTGGATACCATCTTGTCCCAACTCTTTATCCTCTTTTTTCCTTTACTTCTCCTCTCAACCCGCAGTTCATCCCACCATAGTGTTGCATGCCCTTTTAGCTTGGTGATTGTCTTCTTCACCTTCTTCTCCTCATTGGCATATTCATAGTCAAAGTGCTTGTCCATGGACCTTATCCAGTCCAACAGTTCCTCAGCGTCTAGATTTCCCTCATACATGGGAACCTCTATCTTTTCTCTGCCTCCCAATCTGACAACTGTTCTCAACAATCGTTCTTCTGCAGCATCCTCTTCTGCAGGTTCTTCGGCCTCAAATTCTTTACTTTCTGCATCACTGACATCCCCAGTGTCAGGTGCTCTCCTCTGTGTTTCTTCCATTGTTTCCGTTCGAGCGCGAAGCTCTTGCACCTCCCTCTCTACAACACAGTTGCTTAAAGGTGGATCTCATCTTCTTGGCGGTATTGTGTTGATTGTTTGTCACACATAGAGTACAGCTATGAGGTTTTTTGTCTCCCGCTTTTTCCTCCTTCGCCTGCAGTCTACAGAAAAAAAATGTTCTCTGATACCACCCGATGCAGAACCCCTTATACCTCCTAAGGGTTGCACGACCTCCTGGTTAGAATCTTTTGATTCTGGAGATGAAATGGCTCTTCTGGTTCCGGACGGGAACCCTTCGGACGAATACCCAGGTCCCTTATAAAATATCTGTTGGCTTTTTCGGGTGCCAAGTGTGAGCTCCCACAACACGTGACCAAGGGATGTGACCTCGCACTAAGCCTAAAGGCGCTTATCGGGGACTGGGACTTCACAAGTCGAGTGTCCCGTCTCTTGGTCCCTCGAACATTTGGTAGCTGAAATGCTGAAGTGCCAAAATTTCCTGGCTCTTGTCTCTTCGAAATTTCATGTTTCATGAAACCAGGGTGCAAGGGATGTCCTTGCTCCTTAAAGCCTCCGGTCACCGAAAAGTCGAAATGCCTGGTGCTTATCAATTTTAGGATTTCATGTTTCGCCAAATCAGGATGCAAGGGGTATCCTTGCACCTTAGGATCTCCAGTTGCCGAAATGACCAAGCATCGAAATGGTTTAGCGCTTGATATTTCAAGATTTCGCATTTCGTGAAATCTAGATGCAATGGGTATCCTCGTACCTTAGGATCTCCGGTCACCGAAGTACCAAAATTTCGAAATGGTTTGGTGCATTCTCTTTCAAGATTTTGTGTTTTGTGAAATCAGAATGCAAGGGGATGTCTCTGCTCCTTGGAGTCCCCAGTTGCCGAAGTGCCAAAATGCCAAAATGTCGCGGTGTCTTATTGATGACGCACAACGATTCCTGCGATCGACGGTACTGGTTGAATCGCGAATTTAAGATTTCCCACTTCGGGATTTTGAAATACAAGCACTTCTGTCTTTCCACCTCGCGATACCTAAAGTCCCGAAATGGGCCAACAAGAAAAATATCACCCCTAACCTCCTCGCAAATCCACTTGATCCAACGGTCTGCGGGGTTTCAGCGTTCCTCCTCGAGGGTTCTCCACCGTCCATTCGGCTCTGCAAACTCTCCTCCTAGATTTAAAAAAGGTTAATGCCTGCGCTCCTTCCTTCAATCGGATGACCTACGGGAATTTCCACCCCAATCCAACGCTCAACGACATTCTTCCTCCTGAGATTTTACTCGATTTTGACTTAGGATATTTTCTAATTATGCAAAGACTCAGTCTTTAATTCTTCCAAGGAATGAATTCCTGGACTTCGACAACACTTCCAAAGTATTATCCCTCCTGAGATCTGTCTGGTTTAGACATTGTGTTGAAATTACTAAGACAACTGAGAAGGGGGGGCGGTGAATCAGTTGTCACTGTGCTTAAACAATAATAAATCTATTAAACCATTCTTAAATTTTCTTCAAGTGACCATCAATATTATATAACATATAGAGGATATAAATAATGAGCATCAGTCACACATAAGATATACACAGAGATA
>JZKD02S2410508.1:261693-271707 GCA_000966675.3 Picea glauca
AAAAGGTAAAAGCGCTAAGCATCTTTTCATTTTATTATATATATATATATATGGTGCAACCTTCCCCACTCCTCGGAGAACAATCACGATCACCAGGACCTTCTTCGTCTCAGGCCCGAAGAGCTGTATCACTCTTCAAATCCCATATTGGGAACTTTGTTACCCACAGGGTACTCTGCACTGATCTCCCTTCACAATCGGGAAATCAGACTTCACAAAATTCGTGAGTCTTATGGTCGCGGGTTCCTTGCCTCTCAATTCCCCGAGACCCGATGTGTCGATTCTCTGATGACACCTGTTCTCGCTACTGTGGCGCTTGGGACCCACTAACACCTGTGGAAATCGGGAAATCGCCGATCGGGAATTCATGATTCCTGTGGCACCGTTTCACAGTACTTCCCAAGTCCCGAACCCCGATACGTGATGCCACCTGTCAGTATCCCACACTATCACCGTGGGACCCATCGAGATTCGAGATTTCACGAATCCTATGCAATCCTTTCAACGCCAAAGGTTTCGAAGTGTCGAATCCTGACCTCCAGGGATCTCACAACACCTGTCCCCGTCGTTATTAATGACTCCAACGACTTCGAGAAATCGTTATTCACGATTTCAACAAGTATAAAACTCTTGCCTATGGGAATACCAATATGCCGAACCTCGATGGCCCTCATTTCTCTATGCGCCTAAGGGTTAACTCCCGTGCAACTCCTTTCATATCTGACGGTCAGCGGGATTTCACAAATCTATCCCGCGAACCCTGACCGTTGATTCTCCTCCTTGAGAATTTCTTCAGCTTCACCGCTTCTCTCGGTTCAAACCTCCTCCTGGCTCCTTCTCCCAGAAACCACGAAGGAACTGTCCCCCCTGAGATTTTACAACTCTAACTCCCTCAGAGACTTTCCTCTTTCCCTTCTCGTGCTCGACTTCCACCAACTCTCAAAGTGTTGGATTATGCCAGACTTTGTGTACTTACGCTACAGAAATCTGTGTCTTCCCTTCACTCAAACTAGCCACTGAGACTTCAGATTCAGCCTGCACTTCTCCCGCACAACTCTATTAAACCCAAACAATTTCTGGGTGAACGATAATAAGAACTTATATGTTGAGCCTCATCAACGCACTCTATGCAGATGAATTCGACTGCACTCTATGCAGGAATCTCCTGGCTCAAACTGAGAAACAATTGAAACTCATTCTCTTCTCTCACAGACTTCAGTTAAACCTCTGAAATCACATGTACAACATATTTAAAGAAAATGCATACAAAGGGAACAAACATTCATGAGCATGATATAAACACAGAGGAAACAACACAAACCCATGAAATTGAATCATAGACTCTCTTCTACTAATTCAATCTGAACATGGGTGTTCTACACAAGTTCTCTTCTCTGCTCTTCTCTTCTGAATGCTTGATGGTTATACAATGTACAAAGGAGGGTGCCTATATTCTGTTTGCCCTCTCGAATTCTACAACTATCAAATATACAATTAATTCCTATCTAATAGCATTAAATCTATTAAATGCCTTCCTATATACTAAGGATGAGAGCTTAAAGGCTCAAGGTCCCCTTTACAATCAAGTGCACTTCTTTATGAATGGATTCATAAAAGAACGACGCGACAACTCCCAAGAATTTCAAAATGTATCCTGGCACTGTCCAACTGTCTCTTCTGCTCCACGCGCTAGCTCGCTTGATGAGTGAGCAATGCTCCTGCATCATACTCCTCGGCTTGAAAAGTTTCATGGGCTCCTATCCATGAGCTCCTGCACAGTCTGCCCATGCTTCTGTATCGTCGCTTCATTCTCCCAACTAGCATCCTCCACTAGGTGGTTCTTCCATTTCACCAGGTACTCGAAATACTGCTTCCGCCTAGTCTTCTTTCACATTCGCTTGTCCAGTATGTACTCCATCTATGGCTTTTCGACTGTCGGCATCTGCTTCTGCCACTGGATCACTGGTTCCTCAATTCTAGCCTCTACTTCTCCAATCTTGTATGGGTATAAATCCGAAACATTAAAAATCGGAGATATCCTGATGCCATCCGACAACTCAATTTCATAAGCATTCTCGCCAAACTTCTTCAGGACTCTGCATGGTCTGATTTTCTTCATATTGAGTTTGTTGTATGTTCCCCTTGGGAACCTTTCCTTCCTCAAGTGTGCGAGAACCATATCACCAACTTCAAACTGAAGTTGCCTCTTCCACTGATTAGCTCTGCGCTTATACTCTTGATTTGACTTATGCAGTCGTTGCTTCACCTTCGCGTGAAGTTCTTCCATCGCCTCAGCGAACTCTTCTGCGCTAGCACTGCTAGTTGTAGCCTTTTCTGAATCCCTGAGTTCAGAAAATACTCTCGGTTGTGTCCCATACACAATATGAAATGGACTCTTGCATGTGCTCTGCTTCACCGAATCATTATACGCAAACTCTGCCTGTGGCAACACATTATCCCAGTTGCTATGGTGTTCTGTCACCAAGCTCCTCAGCAAGTCTCCAAGACTTCTGTTGACCACTTCCATCTACCCATCTGTCTGCAGATGGTATGCTGAACTAAATGCTAAGTCTGTCCCTAGCTTTCTCCATAGCGTCCTCCAAAAATTACCTATGAACTTTGTATCCCTGTCCGAGACTATGCTTCTCGGCAATCCATGCAATCTGACGATTTCTTTGAAAAACAAGTTTGCGATGTGCATCGCATCGCTGGTCTTCTGACACGGTATGAAATGTGCCATCTTCAAGAACCTGTCCACCACCACAAAGATGGAATCAACCCCTCTATGTGTCCTTGGCAATCCCAGAACAAAATCCATACTGATTGCCTCCCATGGCCTCTCAGGTATGGGTAATGGCTGATAAAAACCCGTGTTCTGTTTTCTCCCCTTCGCGTGTTGACAAATCCGGCATCTGTAAAAAAATTGTTTAACATCACCTCGCGTGCCTGGCCAAAAATATGATTCGCTCATCTTGGTGAATGTTTTGTCATGTCCAAAATGACTTGCTAATCCACCACTATGTTTTTCCTTCACCAAATTCTCCCTCATGGAGCAATTCGGAATACATAGTTGATTTCCTCTAAACAACAATCCTTCCTGGATCATGAAATATATCCATGGACTCTAATCTCTGAGAACTGGATTCTCAGCTGCTTCATATGCCTCTCTGAAATCTGCATCCTCGGCATACATATCTTTCAGATTTTCAAAACCCAACGTTTTGACCCTGAATTCCTGCAACAGCAAACATTTCCTGCTCAAAGCATAAGCCACTCTGTTAGCAGTCCCTGAAATGTGCTTAATTACAAATGTGAAATTTTGCATGTACTCTACCCATTTTGCATGCTTCTAGTTCAACTTCTCCTATTGACCTACAAACTGCAATGAATGATTATCACTGTACGGAACAAATTCTTTGGGTATCAAGTAATGCCTCCATTTCTTTAATGCATGTATGATGGCATAAAACTCTTTATCATATGTGGAGTAATTCATCTTTGCCTCATCCAGCTTCTCGCTGAAATATGCCACCAGCCTGTCATCCTGACTTAAGACTCCTCCTACAGCATATCCACTGGCGTCACATTTCACCTGAAATGTCTTCCGAAAATCAGGCAACACCAGAATTGGTTTCTCTGTTATCTTTCGCTTCAACAGATTGAAGCTTTTCTTAGCCTCTACTGTCCAATGAAAAACTTTATGTTGTTTTTTCACGGTGTCCATCATTGCTGCACTAATCTCACTTAAATTCCTAACGAATTTCCTGTAGAAACTAGCTAATCCATGGAAACTCCTCACCTCAAAAACATTTCTGGGTGATTGCCAATTCTTTATCACTTCCACCTTTTCAGGAACCATCTTTAACTCATTTGCAGAGATAACAAAACCCAAAAAAATGACTGCATGAACGAACACTTCTTCATATTTACCAACAACTTCTCTTGCTGTAGTCTTCTCATCACGATGGCCAAATGCCTCAAATGTTCAGCCTTGGTCTCACTAAAAATCAGTATATCATCTAGATATACGACCACAAATTTGCCAATGAATTCCCGCAGGACTTCACTCATCGGCCTCATGAATGTGCTCGGCACGTTTGTCAAACCAAACGGCATGACCAACCATTCATACAAACCTTCGTTTGTCTTGAATGTTGTCTTCCATTCATCACCCTCTCTCATGCGAATCTGATGATATCCGCTCTTGAGATCAATCTTCGAAAAATAATTTGCCCCACTCAGGCAATCCATCAGATCGTCCATTCTTTGCAGTGGAAATCTGTACTTGATGGTGATTTTGTTTATCGCTCTGGAGTCTGTACACATCCTCCGGCCTCCATCCTTCTTCGGACTTAATACTGTTGGAACAACACACAGACTCAGACTCTCCCTAACCAGTCCTTTGTCCAGCAGATCCTATACCTGTCTTTTGACCTCCTCATTTTCTTGGGGTGTCAACCTGTACGCTGCTTTATTTGGCAAACTTGCTCCAGGTATGAGGTCTATGTGGTGACTCACACTCCTCATCGGTGGCAACGAACGAGGTTGTTCACCCATGATGATATCAGCAAACTCTCCCAGCAGTTCCTGAATCTCATCTGGTAAGTCATCCACTCTTGTGCTTGTCAAGACAATTCTCGGCTTCCTAACAACAAAGAATTGTGGATCTTCGTCCTTCTCCATCTCTGTGAGAAGCTCCTTCCCACTCATAAGAAGTATGGTGTTGTTTACTTTCGGCTTCACTTCTTTGTCTTTTATCGGAAGCAATTTATGGATTCTCCCATCCTTCTCCAGTGTATATGTGTTCATCCTTTCGTCATGAACAACATTTCGGTCATACTGCCATGGTCTACCCAGCAATATATGACATACGTCCATGGGAATAACATCACACAGAATCTCATCATGGTAATTTCCAATCTTGAATTTAACTAGGCATTGTTTAGTGACACTTACTCGGTGTCCTTTCTGTAGCCACGAGACCTTATATGGACTCGAGTGCTTAGTCGTCTCCAGCTCCAGCTTTTCCACCATCTCAGTTGAAACGAGATTGTCAGTGCTTTCGCTGTCCACGATGACTTTGCATTTCCTGTCCTTGGCTATGCAAGCCATTATAAACAGTCTGGACCTCTGCACTGCACTTTCCACCTCTTTCTCGGGTGTTAAGAGAACTTTATGCATCCCAAGCGATCTTCCGTTGTCTGCACCTTCTTTCTCTGCATCACGCTTTTGCGCTTCAGTGATGTGAATTTCACTTCTGTCCATTTTCCTATCTGGATAGTCAACGCTTTATGTCTGTCCTTTCCACATGTAAAACATGTGATGATTCCACCTCGACCTCTTCCTCTACCTCGGGTACGAGGGAAAGTATTCGCATCAGCATAACTGCCACCTGGCTCTGTATGCTGTCTCCTCGGCTCAGCATATTGCTGCCTCTGTGAGGTTCCACCTTTTTCAGCTTTACCCTGAGGTTTCTTCCACTCCTCCTTGGGCTTCTGAGTTCTTTCTTAGGCAACTGCCTTGCCTCTGGGCTGACTCCTGCCTCGCCCTTGCTGACCCTGCTTTTGGCTCAGCTTCTCCTCATCTTTCAGAGCCATCTGGTATGCATCCTCAACTGTCTTGATGGTTACCATGCTTAATTCATCCAAAATGTCATACCTCAACCCATTCAGATATCTTGCCACCTTTTCATCATCGCTCTCCCGATGACCTGCTCTGATGTTGAGTCTGTAAAACTCCTCGGTGTACTCCTTCACCATCATCATCTTCTGCCTCAGGTTCTTCATTTGCCTGAACAGAGTGATCTGGTAATCCCTTGGGATGAATTTCGCTTTCATCTTAGCGATCATCCTATCCCAGCTTTTGATCTTTTGTTTCCCCTTGGAACATCTGTCTTCTTGTAGCTCGTCCCACCATAAGGCTGCATGTCCCTTCAACTTGGTAACAGCATGTCTTATCTTCTTGTCCTCTTTGATATCTTCATAATCGAAGTAGGTGTCGAGTGCTCGGATCCAATCCAGCAACTCTTCCACGTCCAGGCTTCCTTCATAAGTCGGAATGTCCATTTTGGTCTTAGAACTCATCCTGAAAATAGCTTTGATCAACCGCTTGGTTGATGCGTCCTCTGCTGTGACTTCCTCTGCATGTCCATCTTCTTCTTCCACCTCAGAATCGCTAAGATCCCCTACACCAGCCCCGCGTCTCTGCGCAGTCTCCATCTCTTCGAGTCTCGCTCGGAGATCTTGCACCTGGCGCTCCATTTCTGGATTCCCTGCTGGTCTACCCCTTCCTCGGGCATCCCTGTTTTCTCGATCAGGTGACTGCCTTTCTCTTCTAGGTGGCATGGTGTATTCTTCTCTTCTCTACTACTGAAAGAAAAGACTTCCCGCTCTGATACCACTCTGGCGCAACCTTCCCCACTCCTCGGAGAACAATTGCGATCACCAGGACCTTCTTCGTCTTAGGCCCGAAGAGCTGTATCACTCTTCAAATCCCGTATCGGGAACTTTGTTACCCACAGGGTACTCTTCACTGATCTCCCTTCACAATTGGGAAATCAGACTTCGCGAAATTCACGAGTCTTATGGTCGTGGGTTCCTTGCCTCTCAATTCCCCGAGACCCCATGTGTCGATTCTCCGATGACACCTGTTCTCGCTACTCTGGTTCTTGGGACCCACACACACCTGTGGAAATCGGGAAATCACTGATCGAGAATTCACGATTCCCATGGCACCGTTTCACAGGACTTCCCAAGTCCCGAACCCCGATACGCGATGCCACCTGTCAATATCCCACACTATCGCCGTGGGACCCGTTGTGATTCGAGATTTCACGAATCCTACGCAATCCTTTCGATGCCAAAGGTTTCGAAGTGCCGAATCCCGACCTCCTGGGATCTCACGACACCTGTCCCCATCGTGATTAACGACTCCAACGACTTCGGGAAATCGTTATTCGTGATTTCAACGAGTATAAAACTCTTGCCTCTGGGAAACCCGATATGCCGAACCCCGATGGACCTCGTTTCTCTGTGCGTCTAAGGGTTAACTCCCATGCAACTCCTTCCAGATCTGACGGTCAGTGGGATTTCATGAATCTGTCCCGCAAACCCTGACCATTGATTCTCCTCCTTGAGAATTTCTTCAGCTTCACCGCTTCTCCCGGTTCGAACCTCCTCCTGGCTCCTTCTCCCAGAAACCACGAAGGAACTGTCCCCCCTGAGATTTTACAACTCTGACTCCCTCAGAGACTTTCCTCTTTCCCTTCTCATGATCGACTTCCACCAACTGTCAAAGTGTTGGATTCTGCCAGACTCTGTGTACTTACGCTATAGAAATCTGTGTCTTCCCTTCACTCAAACTAGCCACTGAGACTTCAGATTCAACCTACACTTCTCCTGCATGACTCTATTAAACCCAAACAATTTCTGGGTGAATGAGAATAAGAACTTATCTGTTGAGCCTCATCAATGCACTCTATGCGGATGAATTTGACTGCACTCTATGCAGGAATCTCCTGGCTCAAACCGAGAAACAATTGAAACTCATTATCTTCTCTCATAGACTTCAGTTAAACCTCTGAAATCACATGTACAACATATTTAAAGCAAATGCATACAAAGGGAACAAACATTCATGAGCATGATATAAACCCAAAGGAAACAACACAAACCCATGAAATTGAATCATAGACTCTCTTCTACTAATTCAATCTGAACATGGGTGTTCTACACAAGTTCTCTGCTCTGCTCTTCTCTTCTGAATGCTTGATGATTATACAATGTACAAAGAAGGGTGCCTATATTTTGTTTGCCCTCTTGAATTCTACAACTATCAAATCTACAATTAATTCCTATCTAACAACATTAAATCTATTAAATGCCTTCCTATCTACTAAGGACGAGATATTAAAGGCTCAAGGTCCCCTTTACAATACAAGTGCGCTTCTTTATGAATGGCTTCATAAAAGAACGACGCAACAACTCCCAAGAATTTCAAAATGTATGCTGGTGCTATCCAGCTGTCTCTTCTACTCCACGCACTGGCTCACTTGATGAGTGAGCGATGCTCTTGCATCAATATATTTTTTAAATTCACATATATATTTTTTTATACTCCCGCTTGTTAAATAATTTTATTACTATTGGTTCAATCTCAGTTTATGTATGAGTTTTAAAGAATATAGTTTAATCCCTTAAGCATTCAATTTATTCACTAATGGTCATGCGTTCTGTCAATCAAAACTATGGCTTTTGGTATTCGTTTATTTATGAATTAGTTTAATTTTTGAAAAACTATTGCGTTCATAAGGGAGTTATGTTTTCAATAAGTTAAAGAACTCTCATTGTAGGTTGCGGTTAAGGAAGGAGAGGCCTTCAATGAAATTTATTGTCTGAGTTAAATAAAACGTATCCGTTGATATATTGGTTGTAGTTGGATGAAGTTAACACTAACGAATCCAAGAACTAGAGCTCAGGTACGTTCTGAAAATTGTATTCTCCTTGCACTGCATTGAGGCGCAAACTCTAGCCTAAAATCTCATAATGATGTTTTGCTTAATTATTTTAATGGTTATTAGGGTTAATTTCTATTACTAATGATATTTGGGTATAGGATTAGGTCAAGATTCATAGGAGATATTCATTTAGAATTAGGGTTAGGCTCTTTTTAGAGTTAGAGTTAGGGCCGTTTTCCCTAAGGTTAAACAAAATTTTTATCTTAGAGAAGTTTTTTTTTTGACTTAGGTTTAGAATTTGAACTGGACAACGATTAGTTTAGGGGTGTCATTTTAAGAATTTATTAAGGCATTACTGTCTTAGGGCTAATTATGTTTGTTTCCTTCATCCACATCAATATGACATGCCCTTCAGGATGCACCACGTGCTCCAAGGGTGCCACTCACCTTGTTCATTTCCTTTATGCGACGTGCCCTTCAGGATGCACCACGTGCTCCAAGGGTGCCACTTTCTTCTTGTGTTTCTTTTGTGCGACGTTCCCTTCAGGATGAACCACATGCTCCAAGGGTGCCACTCACTAATTGGACTGACTGGTAGACATCTATAACCCCTGGAGTCAACACTCCGCCAGGTGAACTTGTGGGAGACTAAGGGCTCTAAGGAATAATACCCCCGCCTTATTGCATGCCCCTTAGAATCATCGTGAGTGACTATTGCAGTCTTCCCTCACGGAATCGTGGATCCTCTCAAACTAGGTAATCGTTAACCTACAGTTCGCGCCATGGTGGGAGTGCTAGTAGGCAGTGGCAGGGCTGCTTTCCACCCCTCTCCCTCAACCTCTCTGGAAATTGTGTGTGGTCCCTTTACTCCATATGTGAGTCTGGTCGGCAAGCTATCGTCAGCCTGCATCATCAACAATCGTGTCAGAACATGTCAACATCATATCATCAGATCAAAGAAATATCACAGTAAATAAATCAACCCAAATAGCACACTCCCTGACTCAGTCCGGAGTCCAAGGGGGTTCTACCGATGCCTCTGCATCCTCAAGGTCAAAAACCCTGCACACTCAACAAAACTGATTCAATAGCACATGTCTACATCAAATAGTAACACATCATGTCGTCTGTCAATCGCATCATAATCAAGTATTAATGGTCTAACATCATAAAAGTCCAGATCACTTGCGAGCAAGTGTCCTCCAATAATAACTTTTCTCAGTGTGCCAGAGCGGGATGTTACATTATAGGAGGTCTGCCAGGTGATGGTGGCCGATTTTCACTTGTTAACACTCTAGGCATTTGATGATGAAATGGACTACATCGCGCTTCATGCCTACCTAAAAGAAGAGCTTCCTCATATCTGCGTACATCTTCTTCACACCCAGATGCACACAATAAAGTGCTTTATGGGCTTCCTTCAATATGATGCTTCAAATATCCCCATTCTCAGGGATGTACATCCTTCCTCGATATCTTAACAATCCATCTGTTTCCAGACTATATCCTTCATACTTTGGATCTAACTGCCTCCCGCTCTGGAGGTTTGAAGTAACCTT
>JZKD02S2410508.1:324664-359967 GCA_000966675.3 Picea glauca
AATTACACACAATTAGAGATCCAAGTATATCAAAGAATGAAAAATATCAACTCACATCAAACCACCAAGTTCCTATTTAACTATGGAGATGGCACTTGTTTTATTGTTGTATGTGGATGAATTGTTCTCATACAAAAATTTACAAAAGAAGAAAGGAGAGGATTGATTTGGATTGTAACTATATGAACTTGGCATATCATCCATTGGTCATCTCATCGCACATATACCATTCCCATTCTTATGATGTGCCCTCAAGCCAAAAAGAAATTTATTTGTGTGCTTCTCAATTTCCTAGATTCAAAAGAAATTATGTCATATGATAGAGCTCCTTAGGTCAAACCTTAGGGTGTTGTAAGGCATAACACAAGCTCCCACCAAATGAAAAATTTCTCTTAATGTGATACCATCATGTAGAGATTCTCTAGAAATGACATTCTCATTAGCCATGTGAATTTTTCCCCCAATTACTTTTGAGAACCCCACTTTTTCTATGTTGACATCAACCTAAGGCTCTCAATCTCAAAAACCACTCTCTCTAGAGATTCCAATCCTACCTAGGCTCCAATACCATATGAAAGTTTACACCTACAAGAGAGACATAAACACAAGTGTGCACACATAGATAAAATCCCATATCTAATGTGTAAATCCAAACCCAAGAAAACCACACAAAGATATATTTAGTACCCTTGACCAAGTCAACCAAGACCATGCCCAATTCAAACAACACCTTTTGTTTGAGACACATTATAATCTAGAAAATAATCCGTTTAAATACACTGCCATCACATGAAAACCATGGGTTAAAACCATGTGCCACAATAAACCACAAACACTCAATGATTAACCTAACATGGCTTTGAAAGGGAAAGGAGAAATTGGTATTGCTAATGAAACGGATATGGAAACTAGGTCCTCTTACTAGTAGTAAGGATGAAGTTCAATATTTAGGAATATGATATAGCAATGTCCATAATAAAACTCTCATTTTGTAATAATATTCAAATAGTCACCAATAATTATGAGACCAGCGAAAATATGTAGTACTATTTAGTCCAAAATAGGTAATGTAACATACAAAAATTTATAACATGATTTATGTGGAGGGAAAAGGTACGAGTGATCACATTTTTTTACTCAATTTTTTTTTCCATTTTGCTAGTTTTAGGGATGAATATAAATTTTTTCAATCCCAACATTTCTAATTTTATTGAATTCATTGCCACAATCATTTTATACTTTGAAAATAATAACCTATGTTGAACAGAAAAAGTTCATATTTTGAGATGGTTTTTGATGCATTGTAAGAAGAAATTAGAAGAATTGATGCAAGAACACCAACATTGGGGGATAAGCTGCTTTCTATGCCAAAAGAAAGGGGAAACAAAATATTCTCCAACAGAGCCATGTTGAAAGAGTAACAAAAATGGGTGCAAAAGAAACAAAATGAAACAATTTATGAAGTAATGTAAGGCCACACTACATGCCAACAACAGGGTGGCAAGCAACCACAAAAATATAAGAACAAGAAAAATATAAGGTGCAATTATTGCCATATGTTAGGGCTCATACAAAGAGACTATTCGAAGTGGAAGATTGCATTGTTTCATATTGTCATATGTAGAAATCAACATGATCAATATTTTAATGTTGATATGGAGAACTCCAATGACTAAGATTTCTTCACTATATACTTATGAACGACATAGCACATGACAAGGAAATAAAAATTGCTCCAGATTTATTGTCATCTTTACATGAACAGAATTATCTAGTTCGGAGATAAAATCTGCCATAAAGTATATGACGTTGGAGAGTTGCAAGTCCCTATTACTAATGGAGGAATATTCTACAAGGAGTGTTTCACATGCCAAATTTGGCAAGAGATTTGAAATCTGTTGCAAAAATAATAGATTTTGGCTAGAATGTTAAATTCCACTAAAATTTTTGGCATTGTGAATAACCAAGCATGGAATGTTCGTTTACATGTTCCTAAGAAGGGAATTTATATGTTTTCAAGTTAAATTTATAAGTTGCATCATCTATTATAGAAAATAGTTTGTGGACTAGTGTCATTAGAGGTTTCTTCATGTGAATGCCAAAACTCTATTAGAAATGAAAAATAAAAGCATGGTAAATTGGATGATGAACCAGAAAAAATGATTCTAATTTGGACTCATGAATATTGTGCAATTGACAAGCAAATTAGAAGGCACAATGTCTACACTAGAATGTGGGGTGATATATTTAGTGCACATCTATATTTGTCATCCTAAATATGTAGAATATGTATGTGGGATGCATTTTTTTAGAGCTTTCCTTAATGCTTTTAGTAGAAAAACTTGTATTTATTAGTCTAAAATGGTTGGTGCATTTAATGTTTTTCCACAATTTCAAGCAATGGCTGAAAAGTATTTGGAGCCCTCAAATTATTTTGCAAGAAAGCTAGCATAATGAGGATCTCATGAGTCATAACCATGAGGGGAATCTAGTGCGTGCTATATTACCATCTTGAACAAGAAGGAGAACATCTTAAACATCATCCCATCGTGGGGGAAATCTAGTGCATGCTAGCTTTCCCTCTTGCACAAGTAGGAGCACATTTCAAAAAACATCATCCCACCTTGGGAGAACGCTAGCGCATGGTATATTTCCCTCTTGCACAAGCAAGGGTGCATCTTGAACAACATCATCCTTCCGAGGGGCAAAGCTACCATAGCCTAGCTTTCCCTCTTTCACAAGAAGGAGCACATCATGAACAATATCATCCCACAATGGAGGAAAGTTAGTGCATTCTAGCTTTCCCTCTTGCGCAAGTAGGAGCGCATCTCGAACAACATCATCCCACCATTAGGTGTGTTAGCTATCCCTCTTGCACAAGAAAGAGTCCATCTTCAACAACATCATCCCACCAGTGGGGAAAGCTAGCGCGTGCTATATTTCTCTCTTGCACAAGCATGAGCTCATCTCGGACAACATCATCCCATTGTGGGGGAAGCTAGTGTGTGTTAGCTTTCCCTCTTGCACAAGCACAAGCTCATCTTGGACAACATCATCCCACTCTAGGGGAATTATAGCTTGTGCTAGCTTTCCCTAATGGGAAAACACGAGGTCATCTCAGACAACATCATCCCACCGTTGAGGAAAGCTAGCTCATGCTAGATTTCCCTCTTTCACAAGAACAAGTACATCTCAAACGACATGATTCCACCATAGGAAAAAGATAATGCAAGCTAGCTTTCCCTCTTGCACAAGAACTAGCACATCTCGAAAATCATCCCACCATGTGGGTAAGCTAGCGTGTGTTATCTTTCTCTCTTTCACAAACACAAGCGAATCTCGAACAACATCATTCCTTCATGGGGTAGTGCATGCTAACTTTCAGTCTTGCAGAGGCACAAGAACATCTTGAATAACATCATTCCATTGTGGGGAAAAGATAGCGTGTCTTAGCTTTCCCTCTTTCACAAACACAAGCACATCTCGAACAACTTCATTCTAGCATGGAGTAAATCTTGAACATGTGATACTTCCCTCTTGCACAAGCACAAACACATCTCAAAAAACATCATTGCACCATTAAGGAAAGCTAGTGCGTGTTATATTTCCCTCTTGCATAAGCACAGGTGCATCTCGAAGAACATCATTCCACCATGGTGGAAAGCTAGCGCATGCTAGATTTCTCTCTTGCGCAAGTACAAGACCATCTTGAACAACATCATTCTAGTGTTGTGCATCTTGAACATCATCCTACCATGGGGGAAAGTTAGCGCGTGCTATATTTCCCTCTTACACAAGCATATACACATCTCGAACAATATCATTCCACTATGGGGGAAAGATAGCATGTGCTAGCTTTCTCTCTTGCACAATCACAAGAACATCTCAAACAACATCATTCCTCCATGGGGTAAAACCAGTGCATGCTAACTTTCAGTCTTGCAGAAGCACAAGAACATCTTGAATAACATCATTCCATTGTGGGGAAAAGCTAGTGTGTGCTAACTTCCCCTCTTTCACAAACACAAGCACATCTCGAATAACATCATTCCAGCATGAAGGAAAGATTGAACATGCTAAACTTCCCTCTTACATAAGCACAAGAACATCTCAAACAACAACATTCCACCATTAAAGAAAGCTAGCACATGTTATCTTTCCCTCTTGCATAAGCACAAGTTCATCTCAAAAAACATCATTCCACCATGGTGTAAAGCTAGCACCTACTAGCTTTCTCTCTTGCACAAGCACAAGACCATCTCGAGCAACATCATTCTAGTGTTGTGCATCTCGAACATCATCCTACCATGGGGAAAAGCTAGTGCATGGTAGCTTTCCCTCTTACACAAGCATATACACATCTCGAACAAGATCATTTCACTGTGGGGGAAGGCTAGCGTGTGCTATCTTTCTCTCTTGCACAAGCACAAGCTCATCTCGAACAAAATCATTCCTCTGTGGGGTAAAAGTAGTGCATGCTAAATTTTAGTCTTGCAGAAGCACAAGCACATCTTGAATAAAATCATTCCATTGTGGGGAAAAGCTAGCATGGGATAGCTTTCCCTCTTTCACAAACACAAGCACATCTCGAACAACATCATTCTAGCATGGAGGAAAGCTTTCACATGCTAAACTTCCCTCTCGCACAAGCACAAGCACATCTCGAATAACATCATTCCACCATTAAGGAAAGCTAGCGCATGTTAGCTTTCCCTATTACGCAATCACAAGTGCATCTCAAACAACATCATTCCACCATGGGTTAAAGCTAGCGCGTGCTAGCCTTCTCTCTTACACAAGCACAAGAGCATCTCAAACAACACCATTCTAGTGTTGTGTATCTCGAACATCAGCCTACCATGGGGGAAAGATAGCACGTTTGAACTTTCCCTCTTACACAAGCATATACACATCTCAAACAAGATAATTTGTAACAAACCTCCATGTTCGTCACGACATCAAGCCTAAAAAATTATTTTTTTTGCGTGTGTACGTGTGTAGAAGGGTAATAAAAACATCATACTCAACAATGCAACATGACGATGAACACCACAGAAGAAACTCATGCACAACAACATGACAACCTAACAAGAATAAGAATGACTACCCACCCATCCTACCCTGCAATGGTTAGGACCTCCAGGACACATAAGCAATGCTCAAGCCCAGGTTCCGATTGATTTTGACCATTTAAGGTCTCAAGGCTGGTGACTGTTCTGAGGAACATGGAGGTGTCTACATCCCACCCCAAAGTACAAGTCCAAGCTGACAAGCTAAAATATACAACATCAGGATCATCCAGGACACATCACTCCACAATAATCAATTATGTAAATATTTCAAGAATATTTGAGGTCGGCCCTTTAAAGTATTTTTCATAAGGTAGACATTGAAATGCTTTATTTACACTCAAAAGAAAACTATGTTATTTATATATGGTTGCACATTAAACACTCTTACACTCGGAATTGTTACAATAAATTTGATGATGCAAGAAGTAAATAAACGTCTACCATACATTACATTGACGTTTCCTTGCACGTAAGAAGTAAAATATAACATTATGCAATACGTCATGCAAGACCTTAGTTTTCAGGTGCGCAAAAAATAAATAAGTTTAAGGCCATCAACCAAAAATAAACTAGATGAAAAAAACTAATTATCTAGAACCACCATCTACTACATAAATTATGATGCATAAGAAACCCAACATCTATGACTATCATTCACGACATACAATCCATTGGGCAAGAAGCGAGAAATTAAAACCATCAGTATTGCATCCACAATGTCTTAAGGCGCCATCTAAATCAACATTAAATAGAATCAATTAAGCCAGTTGGAACTTCGCCATGGTTAAAAATATAAGTAACATCAATTGTAGGCTAACTAACTTGACTAAAATTATAAATGAGCCATTTAGCAAATGGACATTAAATGCAACCAGTTCTAGCAAGGTGAATATGCAACCCATCTTTAATCCAACATTCCTTCTAACTAACCATTACTCTTGATGACAATAGCATCCATTTCAAACTAGAATGCTACCATTAAACAAACAATGAAGCGATAACAAAATCCCTTATCACAAGCAACTAATAATGCATTTAATAACATGGCCAATAATAGATAACCGGGAAGTAATCATAAAGCAAGTGACAAGGCACAAGATGAAGGGCAAATGAATTAGGCCTTTAATAATTTTCACTGCTTGGTAAGAGTAAATGTAAGGACTCAGGGTAGGGGAAAAACTCAGGCAATTGTAAACCATTTGCATTTAAAAATCACAAAAATCATATCCACAATTAAATTTTGCAATGATAAAGTTGAAATTGTTTCGTCAAATGTTTAATTCCATCGTCAATTTACATAATGAGCGTATATTCTATACCATTGCATTTGTCCCAACAATAATCAAATATTTGTAACATCAAAAGAAAATCAATGTACAATAACTACACCTTCTTAATCATTGAAGATTCAATTTATTGATTTCCATTCATTAATTAGAAAACATAACAACTAATAAAATATTTGTAATCAAATCAATGGCAAGAAATATCAATAAATTCATCTTGAAAAATGAAACTATGATCGACTACAAAACTGTCCATATCATCAATGCTAATAAAATTCACTGTCGGAAAAAGTAAGGAAAGGGAACACATGGGTAACAGGCCACATTTTTAAAGGAAAATGAAGTCCCCAAAAAGAAACTTCGCCATGCAGCATAGGGAACAGATAGTCGTAATCAAAGGAAAAATTGCCAGAATAAGTAATATACCAGGAATGAATAGCTCATGCCCTCCACAAATAAAAACACGCAGACGTATTAATGCATATTTACGCAAATGTTAGGCATGGTGTGAAGGATGCCCAGGTAGCCCACTGCCCAAGCAGAAATTGGGTAAGGGGCGCACAGAGGAAAGAATAGAAACTCGGTGTACAAGTGTAAAATGCAAACAGGATAGTGGCGTCCATCTTTACATAGGAAGAAGGAAACACGACCCTCCTTCAGATAAAATTCGGGGTTTCCTTGAACTCTTCCATTCAATATGGTTAAGATAAGCTCGTTGTTGTAAATTGTTGTCATTATTAAGACACACAAAATCTATCCTCCTTAATAATTAAGAGTCGATGTGTGGGGTTTGAATTTTCAAAGGCAAGTTTGGGATTCAAATCTAGGTTTATTTTTATTGCAAATTAAGAGGGATGACCTGCAATTCGGGTTGTAGCAATTTTTTTAGAGACAAATTCCTTTGCCGGTTCCTGGCCTAAAATGAGGCTAAATGGATACCTACCATCCCTCTACAATAGTATGCATAAGTGGCTCAGTAAACGACTAAACTCTATTACTAGATCCACCACTAACAAACAGACCATTAATATTTCTCTTAAATATATAAATAAAAGGTGGTTGTCCAATAAAAATTATTATCCATAGAGGTCTACCTGAGATATAAACAAAATTGCAGACTGAAATTGAATTCTTTACATTACCATTCCACCAGTCAATCGTTGAGTTTTTAATATAACCAAGTTGTTGAGTTTTGTGTAAGAAATTGCAAACTGAAATTGAATTCATTTTTCATTCTAGTACACCATTATACCGCAGACATAATCACAGAACGCTGGTCCAAATCAGGGTACCCAAAAAGGCAGACTTAGAATGTTTAAATTTTTTCTTTTTTCTTTTCAGGTTGCCAAATAAATGCAGGCAGAAAATCGATAAATCTGTCCAATGCCAGAATACCAATGAAAAATATGCAGACACGCAATTAAATCATTTTTCCAGCCAGAATATCCATTAAGCATGAAGAACTACATCCTAAATCCTACAACATTCTATCATTCAAACAAAGAAGAGTATTGTTTTCATTTCGCTTGCTCCAAGTGTCGTTCGTGCGTTCCATGCAACTCCCACTCACCGACCGTCGAGACTACACCGGTACCTCCCAGCCAACGCTAGCGGTACTCTGCTTCCCCCTTAGCCCCCCGAGCCACAAAGGGGTCTCACACACTTTCCAGAGGTTTAGTCTAGCACCTAGCTCGCCTCGCAAGGTTGAGCTACCACTCCTCTTCAAGCTGGGTAACCCAACTTCCACAAGTAAATGAGTCAAGTCGATAATTCTGCAGTGTAATGTTACGCTAACAGAAGATCCCCTTCCTTCTTATCCTTCCTTCATTATATAGAATCTCAAACTTCCTCTCCTTCCTAAATTCTCATTTAATAGAAGTTTTAAAATAAATTCCTAAAAATTTCCTCTTCGTACAAGTGTCACCCATCCCCTACATTCCTCCATTAATTAATTGCTTTAATTAATTAATTATCTCAATTCCCTCACCCGCCTAGAGTTACTACTAGAATCACTCCTAGGTGTCCCCAAAATCCCCTACAGGTTTTAAAGGCTTTCCCTATTAAGAAGTTGTTAATTCAGTTTAAAATTATAAAGTTCTTTAATGGTAGATTCTTTACTAAGTTGGATTTCCACTTTATACCTTAAGTTCCCCTCTTTCCCCTTTTTTATTAGAGCTAAAAACAACAGTTGTGGAATTTAACCCCTTTTCCCTTTTATCATATATTTAGTATATATATTTTTGAAATTATCAAAAGGATAAAATAATGAATTCCCCCTTTTACATTTATTACCACAAATTTTATTTTTATGAATAACTTAATTTCTTACTCCCTTCATGTTACAAGTTTTAACGAAGGTCAAAAATGATTATTTAAGTTATTTTTTATTTATTGTTATTATTATTATTAATTTTTTTTTAGAAGACAAGGTTCTACCACTGGCATAATTTAGACTTAGGTCTTAATTTCGTACTGGGCGACATTTTTACTAGGGAACTTGTTTTTAAAAATTACTTAACATGTTAATTGTCTTACGACCATCTAGGTTCATCCCCTATCATCAACAATGTGATGTGCCCTTCAGGACGCACCAGGTGCTCCAATGGTGCCACTAGCCTCATTTGTTCCTTTGCACAACGTGCCCTTCAGGATGCACTACGTGCTCCAAGGGTGCCACGTGCCTCTTGACTGATTGGTAGACATCAATAACCCCTGGAGTCAATACTTTGATAGGTGAACTTGTGGGATACTAAAGGTCTCTAGGGAATAAGGCCCCCGCCTTATTGCGCGCCACTTAGAATCATCGTGATTGACTGTCGCAGTCTTCCCTCATGGCATCGTGGGTCCTCTAGAACTAGGTGAATGTTAACCTATAGTTAGAGCCACGACGGGATTTCTAGTAGGCTGTGGAATGACTATTGTCCACACCTCTCCCTCAATATCTCTAGTAGTCGTGTGTGACCCCTTCACCCCATATGTGAGTCTGGTCGGCAAACTATCATCAGCCTGCATCATCAACAAAGTATGTTAGAACATATCCACATCGTATCGTCTAATTAGATGCACTAATATCACAATAAAATAATCAAACCCCAAAGGCACAGTCCCTTACTCGATCCGGAGTCCAAGGGGTTCTCTTGATGCCTCTGCATACTCAAGGTCCAAAACCCTGCACACTTAGTAAAACCGAGTCAATAGCATTTGTCTATGTCAATGTAGTAAAACAACATGTCATCAACCCATAACACATCATAATCAAAGTCAAACGTTTTAATAACATAAAAATCTAGATCACTTGTGAGCAAGTGTCCTCAAAGAATATTTTTTCTCAGTGCGCCAGAGCGAGATGTTACAAATTCCACTATGGGGGAAAGCTAGTGTGTGCTAGCTTTCTCTCTTGCATAAGCACAAGCGCATCTCGAACAACATCATTCCTCCATGGGGTAAAACTAGTGCATGCTAACTTTTAGTCTTGCAGAAGCACAAGCACATCTTGAATAACATCATTCCATTGTGTGGAAAAGCTAGTGTTTTCTAGCTTTCCCTCTTTCACAAGCACAATCACATCTCAAAAAACATCATTCTAGCATGAAGGAAAGCTTGCACATGCTAAACTTCCCTCTTGCACAAGCACAAGCACATCTCAAACAACATCATTCCCTCATTAAGGAAAGCTAGCGCGTGTTATCTTTCTCTCTTGCATAAGCACAAGTGCATATCGAACAACATCATTCCACCATGGTGGAAAGCTAGCGCCTGCTAGCTTTCTCTCTTGCACAAGCACAAGACCATCTCAAACAACATCATTCTAGTGTTGTGCATCTCGAACATCATCCTACCATGGGGAAAAGATAGAGCGTGCTAGCTTTCCCTCTTACACAAGCATATACACATCTTGAACAAGATCATTCCAGTGTGGGGGAAGGCTAGCATGTTCTATCTTTCTTTCTTGCAAAAGCGCATCTCGAACAACATCATTCCTCTGTGGGGTAAAACTAGTGCATCCTAACTTTTAGTATTCCAGAAGCACAAGCACATCTTGAATAACATCATTCCATTGTGGGGAAAATCTAGCCTCTGCTAGCTTTCCCTCTTTCACAAACACAAGCACATCTCAAACAACACCATTCTAGCATGGAGGAAAGATTGCACATGCTAAACTTCCCTCTTGCAGAATCACAAGAACAACTCAAACAACATCATTACACCATTAAGGAAAGCTAGCGCGTGTTAGCTTTCCCTCTTGCATAAGCACAAGTTCATCTCGAACAACACCATTCTACCATGAGGGAAATCTAGCACGTGCTAGCTTTCCCTCTTACACAAGGACAAGCACATCTTGAACATCATCATTCCAGTGCTTGGGAAAGCTAGTGCATGCTATCTTTCCCTATTGCACAAGCACAAGCGCATCTTGAGCATCATCCTACCATGGGGGAAAGCTAGCATGTGCTAGCTTTCCCTCTTACACAAGTATATACACATATCGAACAAGATCATTCAACTGTGGGGGAAAGCTAGTGTGTGCTAGCTTTGTCTTTTGCACAAACAGAAGGGTATCTCAAAAAACATCATCCATTCATGGGGTAAAACTAGTGCATGCTAACTTTCAGTCTTGCATAGGCGCAAGAATATCTTGAATAACATCATTCCATTGTGGGGAAAAGCTAGCCTGTGTTAGCTTTCCCTCTTTCACAAACACAAACACATCCTAAACAACATCATTCTAGCATGGAGTAAAGCTTGAACATGCAATACTTCCCTCTTGCAAAAGCACAAACACATCTCAAACAACATCAGTCCACCGCTAAGGAAAGCTAGCACGTGTTAGCTTCCTTTCTTGCATAAGCACAAGTGCATCTCAAACAACATCAGTCCACCATGGTGGAAAGCTAGCGCATGCTAGCTTTCTCTCTTGCACAAGCACAAGACCATCTCGAACAACATCATTCTAGTGTTGTGCATCTCGAACATCATCCTACCATGGGGGAAAGCTAGCGCGTGCTAGATTTCCCTCTTACACAAGCATATACACATTTCGAACAATATCATTCCACTGTGGGGGAAAGACAACATGTGCTAGATTTCTCTCTTGCACAATCACAAGCACATATCGAACAACATCATTCCTCCATGGGATAAAACCAATGCATGCTAAATTTCAGTCTTACAGAAGCACAAGAACATATTGAATAACATCATTCCATTATGGGGAAAATCTAGTGTGTGCTAGCTTTCCCTCTTTCAGAAACACAAGCACATCTCGAACAACATCATTTCAGCATGGAGGAAAGATTGAACATACTAAAATTCCCTCTTGCACAAGCACAAGCACATCTCAAACAACATCATTCCACCGTTAAGGAAATATAGCACGTGTTAGCTTTCCCTCTTGCATACGAACAAGTGCATCTTGAACAACATCATTCCACCATGGTGGAAAGCTAGCCCCTGCTAGCTTTCTCTCTTGCACAAGCACAAGACCATCTTGAACAACATCATTCTAGTGTTGTGCATATTGAACATCATCCTACCATGGGGAAAATCTAGCGTGTGCTAGCTTTCCCTCTTACACAAGCATATACACATCTCGAACAAGATCATTCCACTGTGGGGGAAGGCTAGCATGTGCTATCTTTCTCTCTTGCACAAGCACGAGCGCATCTCGAACAACATCATTCCTCTATGGGGTAAAACTAGTGCATGCTAACTTTCAGTCTTGTAGTATCATAAGCACATCTTGAATAACATCATTCCATTGTGGGGAAAAGCTACCCTATGATAGATTTCCCTCTTTCACAAACACAAGCACATCTCCAACAACATCATTCTAGCATGGAGGAATGCTTGCACATGCTGAACTTCCCTCTTGCATAAGCACAATCAAATCTCAAACAACATCATTACACTATTAAGGAAAGCTACCACGTGTTAGTTTTCCCTCTTGCATAAGCACAAGTGCATATCGAACAACATCATTCCACAATGGGGGAAATCTAGCGCATGCTATCTTTCCCTCTTACAAAAGCATAAGCACATTTTGAACAACATCATTCTAGTGTTGGGGAAAGCTAGTGCATGCTAGCTTTCCCTCTTGCACAATCACAAGCACATCTCGAACATCATCCTACCATGGGGGAAAGCTAGCATGTCTCTTACACAAGCATATACACATCTCGAACAAGATCATTCCACTGTGGAGGAAAGCTAGTGTGTGCTAGCTTTCTCTCTTGCACAAGCACAAGCGCATCTCGAACAACATCATTCCTCCATGGGTAGAACTAGTGCATGTTAACTTTCAGTCTTGCAGAAGAAAAAGAACGTCTTGAATAACATCATTCCATTGTGGGGAAAATCTAGTGTGTGCCATTTTTCCCTCTTTCACAAACACAAGCACATCTCAAACAACATCATTCTAGCATGGAGGAAATCTTGCACATGCTAAACTTCCCTCTTGCACAAGCACAAGCACATCTCAAACAACATCATTCCACCATTAAGGAAAGCTAGCACGTGTTAGCTTTCCCTCTTTCATAAGTAGAAGTGCATCTCAAAAAACATCATTCCACCATGGGCGAAAGCTAGTGTGTGTTAGCTTTCCCTCTTACACAAGCACAAGCGCATCTCGAACAACATCATTCCAGTGTTGGGGAAAGCTAGTGCATGCTAGATTTCCCTCTTTCACAAGCACAAGTGCATCTCAAACATAATCCTACCATGGGGGAAAGCTAGCATGTGCTATATTTCCCTCTTACACAAGCATATACAAATCTCGAAGAAGATAATTCCACTTTGGGGGAAATCTAGCGTGTGCTAGCTTTCTCTGTTGCGCAAGCACAAGTGCATCTCGAACAACATCATTCCTCCATGGGGTAAAACTAGTGCATCCTAACTTTCAATCTTTCAAAAGCACAAGCACATCTTGAATAACATCATTCCATTGTGGGGAAAAACTAGCCTATGCTAGCTTTCCCTCTTTCACAAACACAAGCACATGATCTCCAACAACATCATTCTAGCATGGAGGAATGCTTGCACATGCTAGACTTCGCTCTTGCACAAGCACAATCAAATCTAAAACAACATCATTCCACCATTAATGAAAGCTAACACTAGTTATTTTTCCCTCTTTCATAATCACAAGTGCATATCGAACAACATCATTCCACAATGGGGGAAAGATAGTGCATTCTATCTTTCCCTCTTACACAAGCACAAGCGCATTTCAAACAACATCATTCCAGTGTTGGGGAAATCTAGTGCATGCTATATTTCCCTCTTGCACAAGCACAAGCACATCTCTAACATCATCCTACCATGGGGGAAAGATAGCATGTGCTAGCTTTTCCTCTTACACAAGCATATACACATATCGAACAAGATCATTCCACTGTGGGGGAAAGCTAGTGTGTGCTAGCTTTCTCTCTTGCACAAAAGCATCTCAAACAACAAATTATTTTCTAGACTATCTAACCCAACATTATCAGGAGGAGAAATATCACCTTCATCACACTTAATATGCTCAACTTTATCTTGCAAATCTGAGTTGTCCATACCACACCAATTATCTACTTCTTCATTCTCAGACATCCATTCTTCATCTTCCTCTGAAAGAGCTAGTAAAACATCATATGACCTACCCTGTAAGTAGTCTTTCACAACATAGCCTTCATCATCAAGGTTTTATACACTTGTACAATGATGTTCATCATTCTCAAGGATTGTTGATCCTACATAGTGCCCTTGTTTCTGATCACTCTCACTTGAAATTTTGTCGAGCTCTGAGACATAGCCATGTTCTTAGACAGAGCATGGTTTTTTCTGTCCATGTAATGATAAAAGTAAGAACATAATTGTTCCATGTATTTCATATGCATTGGAATGTGAGAACCTATGGATACATCATCCTCTCCATTGTGATTACACTCCTACAGCCTATGGTAATTGTTGAGCTAAATACATATCACTATATATAACCTTCATAAAATGTCAACCCAGGGAGGTAGACTTTGAGGCACTGACACCATATGTGGAGGATTGGTTTCTTCTACTATCTATTTTATTCAAGTTTAATTCCACTATCCAACATTCAAAACTGTGATCACTACTTCAATATTTAAATAGCAGCAAGGGTCTATCTAAGTACACACTTCAAAGAAAACAAATCTTCACTCATTTGTAACTCTGCTAGCTTTCAATATTCATTCTACCAACTAATCTGGTTTAATATCAAATGTAAATCTCTACTAACATGTCGTTCAACCATTTTTAACTGTAAATCTATAATACCCTGTCTTTCAATCACACCATTCTTTAAAGTAAACTAACCTTATGTAAAGTACTTGTAGCTATTTATGTAACCCATGCATTTCATAAAGAATTCGAAAGTAAATATGATATTGCTCTGTTCTAACTAAAGCTTCCAAACTATGAAATTGCAATATAACTTCAAATTGTAAGAAAAATAGCTAATGGTTATTCAGAACTTCAAGCGACAGAATAAAAACATATGTTGAGACAAGGGGCCCTTCTTGCCTTCAACAATGACTGAATTAACTAATTCATCACACAACATTTAGACAAAAATGAATTCTGGAAATGTATATATTTATAAAATAATGCAGTCATTTCTGGTCTATCTGAGTTTATAATCCTGGAAGAAAAAGACTATTTATCAGAAGAAAAATGAAATGTCTATCAGCCTAATACTTCCTATCATCCTGCTCCATCCTCAAAGCGCTAGACTGGCTTCTATAATATGAGCATTAATTACATGATAAACATAAATCTCCGTCTTTTTAGAAAATGGTTTTCAAAAACCGGTTACGTGTCAGTTATTCAGATCGAAAGGATTTGATCAAATAAAAGATGAAGATTTCAAAGCCTTGTCCTCATGACACGAAGTGCATGAGGACAAGGCATTCATTCTAGATATGCGCTCAACATTAACTTGGCCATGTTTTCTTCTATTTTTAGCTTGATCATCCATGTTTATTTTGAAGTGGTTGAGGATGCATTTGTAGGTTCGCAACCATCTCAAGCTTGTGTTCTTTATCATCCATATCCATGAATCCCATCAAAACAACTAGACATATGAGAATCGATGAAGGTGTAGCTGAAACTATGATGTGTAACTAGATTTGATCCAGGTGGCAGGAGCTTAACTGTAATAGTCAAACTTGTTCTTGGAATATAGACAAGATTGGTTCAAAACCTTTTAAAGATATATAAAAATAAAGGAAATTTATTAAATTATCAACATATACCTTGAACACTTGCTAGGCACATTAGAGGTATAGTTAGGTTGATGTATGTGATGAATATAGGCGAGAAATGAGGTGTCTTGATTCAAAACAAGTCCTTTTGGTAAGGAAAATGATGACAAAATGACAGCCCAACATTCCCCCATGCCAAAGTATTTGCATGTCCCTATGCAAACTATTCTTCTTCAAAAAGATAGCTCAAAATTGTACCATAAATTCTGTCAATCCATCTGTGTTGTTGATGTGGCTAAGCTATCTAAAGAACCTCCTATTTTCTGTGTTGGTACTTGGGACTGCTCAGATTTTTCTAATCTCTCAGCCTCCTTAAACCATTTTTGGACCAATTTATGAAGTTGTCTATTCTGAAAAACCAATGATTTATTTTCATCAATCAGCTTCTTATTCTGCCCTTTTAGTTGCTCGTTCTCTTGTTTGAGTCCTGCAATATCCGCACCCTTCTTCCTTATCTTCCCAAACATATGACAACCCAGTGTAGATAAGCTTGTTTTCTCACTCTTGTCTAGTGCTATCTGATCTTCATGTTCAGACATATGGGAATCTAAAGGGTTTGACTCAGGAATATCTACAACATTAATTTTTGGTTCTGTATTCATCAACTGTTGAATATTTATGAAGGGTGGACATACATATTTTTGTATGTTGGGTAGGTTGTGGCATATGGGCATTAGTATTAACCATACTGTGTGTAAAATGACGAGTAGGTACACGTAGGGTTTTATTAACTGTTCGTTTGATTTTCCTCTTTCGATATTGACACTGTGGAGAAGGATAGGGTTTAGAATGGTCATAATGTTGTGGAAACGTATGGGGTTCAGAATGGCCAGTGCTTATAGGTATAGCAGAGTTTGGTGGTGGCACGAATACATTGTGATTAAGGAAATCCCCTCAGGAGTCATCACGAGTGTACAATTCATTCTCTATGAGGATTTTAATAATGCCATAGTGATACAGACTGGGGGTAGGATTTTGAGGATGCTTATGAACTTGATGATCCATTTTCTTCAAACTTTGACAGAGGTAATAGGGAATATTCAGATACTCTGCAGACTCAAAATGAAACAAAAAATGGAAATGGTACTGAAAATCCATCAAGTATTTACCTTCACATGTGATATACTTCCATAGGAAGAATAAAATATTTTTCCATTTGACTTCCAAATGTGTGCGCAGTACCCTTGTTTCCCAGTCAATTTCTTCGTGCTTGCTTTGGAGAAAATGGTCAAAATTTGTGCAATCACAGGGTCAATTTTTTAACCACCTCTCACCATGAATTGGTAACCCGGTGGCATGAGAAATGTGTCTCTCATTTACCCTTATTACAATATCCCCAATTCGGTCTACCTTCCCATCAAGTCCTAAGGAAAATTTTAAAGCAACTGTGTCATCATACCCTTGAAATTTGGCAAAGAATGTTAGCCAAACTGTGTTACAAAACATTGAGCAACATGCATTGTATTCTAGCATATACTCAAGTTCTTCCAAAGAGACAAGCTCATGCTGATTTACCCCTTTGCATCCCATTTTCCTTCTCACTCATTTCTCCTTCCCTTATGAAAGGCAGATTGCTTGTCATTTTGAATGCAAGGCAATAAACAAGGTTGTGGAAGAATGATGATATGATAGTGGTGTAATGATTATAGAATAGGTTGGTAAATGTTAGGGGAATTATTCATTTGAATCCTTTCAGTGATTCAAATGAATAATCAAGTATCAGATTGTAATACATGTATAAGGAAAGAAATAGGCTCAACAATTAATCATGCAAATGACACAAAACGAGAATATGGTCAACCAAATGTAATGAGTGCAGGAGTGGATACGGTGCTGAGAAGAATAATGATTATGAAACCCAAGTCTTAGGAAAACAGATAAGTGATACATGTAAGGTAGGAGTATAGAAAGTATTACAAGATATTGTTTATAAATGATTCCTTTATTTTCAATATTATTCAAAAAGTAAAACAGATCATTACCTCAAGCCGATGACTGATGATGAAACAACAAAACCCAGAAATAGTGCAATCTTCTAGAGATACCTAGGCTGAATACTTGACTGTTAGAAGCTGGTCAAAAGTAGATATTTTAATTGTTGATACCTTGTCGAATTATGATAATATCTTAGAAGAGTGAACTCTGTTTAAAAATGCTTTAGATATTTCTTCTTTTGCTTCTCTGAAATTGACAAGGTAGCTGACATTAATAAAAATGGGAATACATACAAAATCTTATTGAATTGTAGTATAGATTCCCCATATTTTGAATACTCTGATCCACTTCCATTCAAATATATTTTCCTGAATTACTCACACCGTTTTATTGAAATGGAATACTGCACTTGAAAACTATCTACCATGTGCATAGTTTATTCCCTACCTACCCTACCTTAGAACTTCCTCCCTTTAGGTATAAGATAACTTCCAGTGAAACCAGGTACGTAGCATAATAAAAATTTCATGCATTTCCTTATGAGGAAAAGGTACCTGAGTAATTGTATAGACATGAAGGGGTGGAAATTTACTTTGGTCCATCATCATAAAGACCCGGAGAACATAATCATACTTTGGTTTGACAATAGATTGAAACCAATATTCTATATAATCTCTCTCAATATAATTGTCTTGCACCTCTTCTCCTTATGTCCCTTGTAGATCTTCATAATTTGGGGCCTGATTTTCTTGGGTGCCTAAAGGAACCAAGCATGCAAGAAATTCCTCGATTTCAGGTTCCAAACCTTGTTCTTCCTCCACATAATATTTTAATTCTTCTTCAAGTAAGCAGGGATTCCCCAAGAATTGTGAGGTGGACAATTATATGAAAGAATTGAAAATCATATTCTCCACTTTCTTTTTCTTTTTAATTAAGAGCACACTGTTTCGCCAAGAGATACTGCTGGAATAAAATCTAACATGTCTTACTAAAAATACCTCTGAACTGAATTAAGAATACAATTCTCACACTGTTGTAATGAAAAAATCCCTTGCTTGTTGAATGAAATCTAACCCTACTTATTTATGAGAAAACACTTGCTAAAATCTAACTGCTTGGTGAGGCTTCAGAGGAACCTACTACAGTAGATGCGTAGGTTCTTACCTCCCATCTTACAACTCCTCCTCCCCCTTGGTCTTCAACAAACAAAACATACTCGTTCTACAATCCTTTTTAGTATATCCCCGGCAACGACGCCAAAATGTTGAGCTAAATATATATCACTATATATAGCCTTCATAAAATGTCAACCTGGGGAGGTAGACTTTGAGGCACTGACACCATATGTGCATGATTGGTTTCTTCTACTATCTATTTTATTCAAGTTTAATTCCACTAGACAACATTCAAAACTGTGATGACTACTTCAATCTTTAAATAGCAGCAAGGGTCTATCTAAGTACACACTTCAAAGAAAACAAATATTCACTCATTTGTAACTCTGCTAGCTTTCAATATTCATTCTACCAACCACTTTGGTTTAATCTCAATTGTAAATCTCTACTAACATGTCGTTCAACCCTTTTTAACTGAAAATCTATAATAACTTGTCTTTCAATCACACCATTCTTTAAAGTAAACTAACCTTCTGTAAAGTACTTATAGCTATCTATGTAACCCATGCATTTCATAAAGCATTCAAAAGTAAATCTGATATTTCTCTATTCTAACTGAAGATTCCTCAAAAATATTCATTATCCAAACTATGCAATTGAAATATAACTTCAAACTGTAAGAAAAATAGCTAATGGTTATTCATAACTTCAAGCGACAGAATAAAAACATATGTTGAGACAAGGGGCCCTTCTTGCCTTCAAAAATGACTGAATTAACTAATTCATCACACAACATTCAGACAAAACTGAATTCTGGAAATGTATATCTTTATAAAATAATGCAGTCATTTCTGGTCTATCTGAGTTTATAATCTTGGAAGAAAAAGACTATCTATTAGCAGAAAAATGAAATGTCTATCAGCCTAATACTTCCTATCATCCTCCTCCATCCCCAAAGTGCCAGACTGGCTTCTATAATATGAGCATTAATTACATGATAAACATAAATCTCCCTCTTTTTAGGAAATGGTTTTCAACAAACTGTTATGTGTCACAGCTATTCAGATCGAAAGGATTTGATCAAATAAAATATAAATATTTCAAATCCTTGTCCTCATGACACAAAGTGCATGAGGACAAGGCATTCGTTCTAGAGATGCACTCAACATTAACTTGGCCATGTTGTCTTATATTTTTAGTTTGATCATCCATGTTTATTCGAAAGTGGTTGAGGATGCATTTGTAGGTTCGCAACCATCTCAAGCCTATGTTCTTTATCATCCATATCCACGAATCCCATCAGAACAGTTGGACATATGAGAATCGATGAAGGTGTAGTTGGAACTATGTTGTGTAACCAGATTTGATCCAGGTGGAAGGAGCTTAACTGTAATAGTCAAAATTGTTCTTGGAATATAGACAATATTAGTTCAAAACCTTTTAAAGATATATAAAAATAAAGGAAATTTATTAAATTATCAACATATACCTTGAATACTTTCTAGGAACATTAGAGGTATAGTTAGGTTGATGTATGTGATGAATATAGGTGAGAAATGAGGTGTCTTGATTCAAAACATGTCCTTTTGGTAAGGAAAATGATGACAAAATGACAGCCCAACAGTAATGAGAGCCTAGCATTGTCTTATTTAGAGGAGCATTTGAATTTTAGGTCTTTTGGTCATTCAAGCTATCAAAATTTCCCAACAATTGGATTTCCATCCATTGCATATAACAAGGTAAACGATGATGACCCAACTACAAACACATAAATGAAGTGAAATGATGTGCGTTTGATTGATTCATACCAATAGGTAGAACCTCAGGTAGAGTATTTATATGACCCCATTTGCCATCAAACTCGAGTAGAAAAAGAACCATGCGAAATACAAATTCTTAACTGGTTGTTTGAACCGTTTGTTACAATTTGAGAGGATGCTAAAATTTAAGCTTACGGAAATGGACAACTACATGGGGGACACACTATGATTTATTGTAGTGCATCCTTGCTCAATCCTCTTCACAAATATTGTTGCCAAACTCTTGTGGATGATGTTCGATCCTTGTCCAATGAATATATAGGCCCACTTGATTTTATTTTCATCACTTACAAGGAAGAAAGGGTCTCTAATTGTAGTGTTTAAGGGATGGAGGATATGTCAAAATTTCTGCCAATCCCTTACTTGGAATATTACTCTGTGGGTATAGGAAATTCATAGATTATGAAACTGGGTGAGAGAGATTCCTATGTAAAGTCCTTGCAAATTTCTTTAAAGTCCAACCCCATGGTCGAGCTAAGCACAGACAACCTAGGGAAGCATTAATAGGGTTTAGGTATTATTTGTTTTGAAGAGTCCATGGATTAGTTTCATCACAAAAACCAAAATGATATTGAAATCACAGTTTTAGTTAGTAACGTCCTTGTTGCTGCAGAAACCCAAGAAAACATAGATGAAATCCCATATCTAATCTGTAAATCCAAACCCAAGAAAACCACACAAAGATATCTTCAGTACCCTTGACCAAGTCAACAAAGACCATGCCCATATTTAATTCACAACTTTTTCTGTCATAAACAAACTATCAATTTAGCAACCCTTTTTGCTACCCAAACTACCTCTAGCTCAACGTCTTCGTATGATTATCCAATAAATGACATAAGCTAGTCCTATGTAATGTTCTTGACTTGGCTAGTCTAGGAAACACTACTAATGTGTGTGTAGGATCAAAGTTTTACAACATATAAATGATCTTACAAATAATAAATGTGACAAAGGACTGCAAGTTTGTATTATGATATCTTTGTGGATTACAAAATGGTCGAATGTGGATGAATAACTGACAATACTCAACTAGATCAACATACACAGGATCTTAGCCAGAATATAAATAAGCAATTGTGGCTGAATAAAATAACAACACTCGGCTAGATCAAAAGACAAAAGGATATTAGCCGAAATACAAATAAGAAACTAAAAGATAATACCTAGAATATGGGAGCACTGCGGAATAAATGAAGAATGATGCAATACCTGGATGATCTTCCCAGTGACTAGGGTGTGTCTTTCAACACCGAAATCAGCCAACTAATGTCTTCCTCCTGGAACACACTGAACAATCTCTCCTGAGATGCACCTCTTCTCCTCAATGACAAGTCATAATCTGCATAATGATGAATTAGGTCATTGACCCTTCCTTTATAGCTTTCCAAAACCCTAAATAATGTTGAAACCCTAATTCGTTGTTGATTTCCAAAACCCTAAATCATGTTGAAACCCTAAATCACTGTTGAAACCCTAATTCACTGTTGACTTCTATTTTTATCTCATAATGACGTATAAGAACTTTTAACCCTTGTTAGCTCAATGTCACTTTCCAAATATAACACCTGTGACTGGAGTGACCTCTAGTAACCCTATTTACCCCTCTTTGGCCTTGGCTATAGTCTAACGGGGTGGTTTAGACCATTAATCCTCCTATTTTGGAGCTCCTATTTGCAAAGGGACATTACATTCCTCCCTTCCCGAAATTGCTTGTCCTCAATAAATACCAGTCCAAGGTGTTGCAACACTTGCTCACTCTCCCAAGTAGCGTCCTCTACTGGAAGCCCTCTCCATCTGATCAAACACTCTCTAATGACCCTGCTCCTTAGTTTTCTCTTCCAAAACTCCAAAACCTCCTCTGGAACTAACTCCAACTATCCGTTCTCATCCAACAGGGAAAGCTCCTCTAATGTGTTAATGAATTGTCCCACTGCCTTTTTTAGGAAAGACACGTGGAACATGTTATGAATCTTGCTCCCCTCTGGAAGCTCTAGCTTGTAAGGAACCTCGCCTACTCGGCGCATGATCCTGTAATGACCATAAAATATGGGCTTGAGCTTCTCGACCCCACTCTTCTTCAGAGATTATTTTCTGTAGGGTTGGAGTCTCAAGAAAACCAAATCTCCAATGTTAAAGATGTGCTTTATCCTAAGCCTATCCGTGCTTATCTTCTATCAGTTTTGCATCGTCTGCAGGTTCTCTTTCAACAATATGAGAATCTCCTGACTCTCTATGATCCAATCCTTGGCCTTGGGAGCTCTGCTATCCCCAAAGACCAAGTCTACCAAAGTGGGAGCATCATATCCATACAATCCTTGGAAGGGTGTCATACCAATGGACATGTGGAAGGTGGTGTTGTAGCAATGTTCCCCTAAATGTAACCACTTTACCCACGTTCTCTGTTGTCCTCCTACATAGTTCCTCAAATACCCTTCAACCCACTTGTTGAAAATATCAGTCTACCCATATGTCTGAGGGTGATAGATGGTGCTAGGTGTCAACTTTGTCCCCACCAACCGAAACAACCCTCTCCAAAATGTCCCTATGAATTGACTGTCCTTGTCACTAATGATGTTCTTAGGCAACCCATGAAGTCTGAAGACCTCCCTGAAAAAAAGCTCGGCTACCTGAACTACATTGTACTCTGTCAGTATGGCGTAGAAGTGAGAAAACTTGGTCAATCTATCGACCACTGCATAGATATAGTCCTTACCCTGGACCTTGGGTAGACTGGTGTTGAAGTCCATAGATATACTCTCCCCTTTTTACTCTGGAATGGGGAGTGGCTGCAGCAGCCCTGTTGGAAGATCATGCTATGACTTGTTCTACTGGAAAGTCACACACTCAATGACATGTCTCATAATGTCTTGTTTGAGGCCCTTCCATGAGAACCTCTCTTTGATCTGTTTGTAGGTTTTGAAAAACACCTAATGGCCTGCTAGAGGTGAATCATGAATTGCGGTGAGGATTTTATTCTTAAGCCCTGAATATGACACCAAGTAGATTCCATCCTTTTAAAATATGACATCTTTAATGACCCTATACTAGTCATCCTATATTTTCCCATCCATCACCTCAAAAGCAAACTTGTTCTTGGAAAATTCCACTCCCAATTGGGATTTCCAATCTACTAAAATATCCATCAAAGAACATGCCACAGGTCTCCTCGATAGTGCATTGTCCACAATGTTATTCTTCCACTTGACATACTCTATGTCAAATTCAAATTCATGTACCTTCATCACCCATTTCTGTTGATTCTCACTGAGGTCCTTCTGCTCAAGGAAATACTTCAAATTGTTTTGATCGGTCTTGACCATGAATTTTCTGCCCACCAAATATTGTCTGAACTTGGTCAAGGAATGCATGATTTCCAACATTTTCTTTTCATAAATGGAGTACAACCTCTCAAGTTGACTAAGATTTCATCTCTCAAATACAATGAGGTGTCCTACCTGCATCAAAACTGCACCGATCCCTTCGTCGGATGCGTCACACTCTAGTACAAATGGCAGGGTGAAGTCTGGTAGTGCCAACAATGGACAAGTGCCCATGGCTTCCTTCATGTGATCAAAGGCTTCCTATGATTTCTCGGTCCATATGAAGTCACCATGTTTGGTAAGATCTATCAGTGATGCTCCAAGTTGAGAAAAACCCCAGACGAACTACCTGTAATAGCTTCACAACCCAAAGAAGCTCCTCAGTTCTGTCACATTCTTGGGCATCGGCCAATCTAGAATGGCCCTGATATTCTCTTGGTGCACTTGTACCCCCTGTGCACTGATGATGTGGCCTAAGTAAAGTAGCTATGTCATACCGAACTCACACTTGGACTCTTTGGCATATAATGACTATGCCTCCATGATGCTCAATACCTCATCCAGGTGCCTCATATTCTCATGCCATGACCGGCTATAGACCAAGATGTCTTCGAAGAAAACCAAGATTGATTTCCTTAACTAATCCCTGAATATATGGTTCATGCAAGACTGGAATGTAACAGGTGCATTGGTTAGCCCAAATGGAATAACCAGGAACTCAAAGTGTCCAAAATGACATCAAAATGTCGTCTTCTCTATGTCCTGCTCTCGGATGTTGATCTGGTGATATGCAGAGCGTACATCAAATTTTTAGAAGAAAACTGCCACATGCAGTTCATCCATCAAATCATCAATGCATGGAATAAGGTACCAGTTTTTGATGGTTTTCTTGTTCAAGTCTCGGTAATCAATGCACATCCTCATGGTGCCATCCTTCTTAAGAACTAAGACAAATGAAGAAGCAAATGGGCTATTTCTCAGTCTGATGTGTCCCATCGCCAACAATTCCTTAATTGACTTCTCTATCTCATCCTTGAACCTCCTAGGATGATGATAGGGAGGGGTGATCATAGGTTTTCCCCCCTCCTCTAACTCAATGGTGTGCTCAAACCCCTTGTCAGGTGGTCTCCCTGGTGGGATTGCCTCAAAGACCTGCTAATGTCATCCCAATAAATTCTTGATCTTTGTGTGGTATTGTTGTCGACCTTTTGAATCCTTCTGAGTAGTGATCAAGAATTATGCGGCATATGCTACCTCCCCATGTATGAATATCCTCTCCATCCTCTTGGCTATAACTATCCTAGGTGATCCTGTTGACATACCTCTTAGAACAACCTTCTTCCCATCATGATCTCTGAATCCCATTTCCAAGGTTTCGTATTTGGTAGTGATTTTTCCCAAGGTAATCATCCAATGAACTCCTAACACCACATTTATGTCCAATAGGTCAACCACATAAAATGTGTCTCTCACTGTGTAGTTTCCTAAATTCATCTCTAAGTTTGGAACTGTGTCTAAACACTCCACTGTGTGGCCATATACTACGGCAACATAAAACCCCTCAAAATCCTCTGTCTTAAGTGCATGTCCCAATACTAATGAAGCGTCGATGAAGTTGTGGGTGGCCCCACCATCTATCAGGGCGATTGCCTATTGCCCCTAAATAATCCCTCTGATACGGAGGGTATCATACCTGGGAACACCAGAAAGGGTTGCTATGACTCCTCCCTTTGTTGGTTTCCTTCTGTTAGCCTGATCTGACGGTTGTGGGACTACTGGAGGATGGGCTCCTGTCGGTGTTGGTGGTCTACGGGGAAGCTACTCCTCTGTTGGTGTTGAATCCTCCTCTAAAATAGTGGATCCACTATCCTGCTCCTCCTACTCAGTGTCCATGTTGTTTGTTGCTACCTCAATATAATGAATCTCTCCCTTGCTCATACACCTATGGCCTGGGACCCAAGGATATCTGCAGCTGAAGAAAAGATTATTCCTCATAAGATCTCACCTAGTCTCATCATCCAAATTCTCCTTGCCCTTCCATTCTCTCTGGAATGGCTTCTTGTCTTGATCTCTCTAGGGCACAAATGGTTTGGAGAAATTTTTAGTCTTTTTCACTGAGTCTTCCAGGTCTCGAGTGTGAAGGATGGAATCCTACAAAGTGGGAGGCCTATATGCCTTCACCCATCCTCTTAAAGGCTCTGTGAGTCCTTCTGTGAATAGCATGATCAACCTGGGTTCTGATATATCTGTCACTGCCATGCCTACCCGCTGAAACTCTGTGATGAACACCTATGCTATGCCAGTTTGTCTCAACTAGGATAGATCCTTGAAGTGTATCTTGGGATCCTTCTCATAAAACCTATCCATGACCCTATCTATAAACTCTCTATAGGAGGTGATGTGACTGTGACCCAATGTCACCAGTCCATGATACCACCACTCGTGTGCCTCACCCTCCAAGTGTGAGGTTGTGAAACTGATGGCCTCTGTCTCGGTCATCTAGTTGATCTTGTAATACGTGTCTATCTTATGTACCCAAGCTCTAGTGATGTATTTGGATGATCCATTGAAAGAGGGAATGGTGAGTTTCCCAAATTTTCGGATGAAATCAAGGTTATGCCCTTGTTGTTGTTGTGGTCCTCCCCTCTGCGGCTCTCTGAGGCAGTTCCTAAGTCTTAGTCCACAGTACTCAACTAAGGTCATGTCCTGATGGAAGTCACGACCCAATGCTACGTACTCCCTCCTATACTCTGCAATGTCGTCAGCATGAGTGGGTGGCCTCTGTGCTATTGGTGGCGGTGCTGCTACCAAGGGTGTCTTCTAGAAACTGGGAAACAAGGGTCTAGGAATCCTACTCACAGAGGTGTATGTGCGAGAGCGTGACTGGGGTCTACTGCCTACTCCTGAGTTCGCATGTGTTGCATGCGGGACTCGTGTATCTGGGGTGCCCACTCTAGACAATCTATCAACCACATGTGCCAAGGACTGAGACATGGTCCATTGACTAGATAACATACCGTTGATATACTGCATGAAATATGCCTATGGATCTATGAGGGCCTTTCCACTGCCCTCTAGTCGCTCATATCTGTCTCGTAGCATCCTCTTTGCCTCGCACTCACCCTCATATGCTTCCCTTCTCTCTGCTTCTCTATGTGCCTCTTCCTCTTCCTCTGATCTAGGAGGAAAAGGGGGGAAATCAGGCCTATGCCTTATTTCCTGATGCCTATTGTAAGTGACATATTCATCACCTACGTGTTCACGACCATCTGGGTGTTCTGCTGCACTCATTGTCTTTAGTCACAGGCTGGCAGGACTAAAGCTCTGATACCACTGTAATGTTCCTGACTTGGCTAGTCTAGGAAACGTTGCTAATGTGTGTGTAGGATCAAAGGTTTACAACATATAAATGATCATACAAATAATAAACGCGAAAAAGAACTACAAGTTTGTATTATGATATCTCTGTGGATTACAAAATGGCCGAATGCAGCTGAATAACTGACAATACTCGACTATATCAACATACAAAGGATCTTAGCTAGAATATAAATAAGCAATTGTGGCTGAATAAAATAACAACACTCGGCTAGATCAAAAGACAAAAGGATCTTAGCCGGAATACAAATAAGCAACTAAAAGATAATACCTGAAATATGGGAGCACTATGGAATCAATGAAGAATGATGGAAGACATGGATGATCTTCCTAGTGACTAGGGCGTGTCTTTCAACACCGAAATCAACCAACTGGTGTCTTCCTCCTAGAATACACTGAACTATCTCTCCTGAGATGCGCCTCTTCTCCTCAATGACAAGTCGTAATATGCATAATGATGAATTAGGTAACTGACCCTTCCTTTATAGCTTTCCAAAACCCTAAATCATGTTGAAACCCTAATTCACTGTTGATTTCCAAAACCCTAAATCATGTTGAAACCCTAATTCACTATTGACTTCTATTTTTAGCTCATAATGACTTAAAAGTTATTTTAACCCTTGTTATCTCAATGTCACTTTCCAAATATAACACCTATGACTGGAGTGACCTCTAGTAACCCTTTTTACCCCTCTTTAGCCCTAGCTATAGTATAACGGGGTGGTTTAGACCATTACGCCTCCTCTTCTGGAGCTCCTATTTGGAAAGGGACATTACATCCTATCAGGAAGTCCCTTGGATCAGTAATCAGGATATAAACACATATATCAACACATATGAGAAAATATATAAACATATCTTAATACAAACAAAATTTCCGAGTGTAAAAAACAAACCTTTAGCTTACCTCTTGATCAATGAAAGATGTATCTGTCACATGTGTGGATGTAGACCTCTTGTATATGCTAAGAAAATTACTTTAGGTTCATGGATCAAACCTTTAGGGTTTGACCTCTGTCAATATGGACCGAGGGATAGTTTGCCAAGAAATAGACCACAAAAAGGATGTTTGAGACAACAACAACAAGTACAGCAAAACCCCACAATAGAAGACAACAAGACTTGGTAGGTACCTTGTTGCTATATTCACTGCCCTATTATAGTTGTGGTGTAGTACATGTAAATATGTATCACACTATTTATTGCAAGTGTAATAAATATGAAGTGCATGTACTAAAATGAGAATCATCACTTTAGTCTATCCATGTGTTTGAGTGTGAAAGGTTGTAGAAAGATAAAATTGACATCCTAGTAATTTCCATAGTGTTTTCCATAAGGTGTAGAGAAAGTCAGTGTCATGATCAACGATAATGTCAAGAGGTAGCCCAAAATAAGAAAAAACATGAGAGAAGAAGAGTCTGTTGTTACACCAATGTAAGATACCTCCTTAGATTCCTTATAGGGTTTACTTCTATATCCATGAGACTGTGTGTATTTTTGTTTAATTTTTTGATTCAGGTAATTTGACAAATAGTTCGCATACAGTCTTCTTACAAGAGTATGTAAATTAATATGAAACTTATAATGTTCACACTGATATATTGGCACAATTCAAAGAGTATTTATGCACTCTATTGATTAAACTAGATGGGAAATAATGACAATATCAGTCTCAATACATAGAAGAAAATAAATAGAAGAACCTGGATTATGCAATCTCTGTGTGTTCTTCAAGATCACAGTTCTCCAAGGAATAATCAGCAATAGTATTTCTAGAATATATCAGCCTGTAGGTGCCCCGAATATTGTAGCAGCGCTACCATAGATGGAACTGGTGTAAGGAAACCCCATGACTTCCACACAGCAAAAACGAGTCTCAAAATGAGGAACTATGTCCAGAATAGCAACTCCCCTAGCCAATGAATGAGAGACTCAGAACAAGGGAGAACATGATCAGATTTGGCCTTGGTGATTAAAAACCATCCCACAACCTCGACCTCTATGCAAGAATTCATGCCCAGAAAATTCATCCCACCTTGGCAGCAGACGCCCTACTCATAACACGACCCTCTAGTGGGTGACTCACCCTCCTGTTGAGTAAACAACCTCTGTCTCATTCAAATGTGTGCTCAACAGAGAATAATAAGAACCAAAATGAGATATTCGACCCCCCTTCTCAAAGTCTTCTTTAACACAGGGATCAATATCACCGAGAAATCTTTAGTTCTCACAAGAAAACAATAATCAAGATAACTCTGCTAACCATGAATTCCAATGAAGAAATCTGAACCAGAGATAGATGAAGGGTTTACAAAAACCCTCGGTCTCTCTTCTCAAGAGATCTCATAAATATTTTTGTCAAATGACCAAATAGAAAAATGAGGCAGGGATCCTTTTTTCCCCTCTTTTATTTCTCATTGAATTAATTCCCACTCACTTTTTTTTTAATTTTCTTCTAAAGTCATTTTATTCTTGCACACTTTTCTCACAAAATCGTGCTGCTGCTTATTTCCCCTTTGAGGCTAGGTTACTCCCAGGTTCAGCCTGAGCACCATATTTTGTTATCCTTCCAAGAGAGGAGAACCTCGCTCGGCGTTGAGGCTCGACCAATCTGGCAAACTCGCATATCTGATTCTCTACGGTATGATGAATAATGCACCCCATTTCGATTTGTAAAAATTGAACCATTGATTAATATATGTATTTTTTTTGTCTCATGTTGTTTCATGAATTATAGGTGAATAATGTATGTTCATTTTATTCAAAGTCACTTTTTCTTGTGGAGCAATTGCAAAAAT
This sequence comes from Picea glauca, assembly GCA_000966675.3. Lineage (NCBI taxonomy): Eukaryota > Viridiplantae > Streptophyta > Pinopsida > Pinales > Pinaceae > Picea > Picea glauca. The sequence continues at coordinate 354,667 of JZKD02S2410508.1, forward strand.
TTTATCTTGTCATGTACAATCATTTCGAATCATTAATAATTCTTGTTCCAAATCATATAAATCTTCTTAATCATATTCAAAGTCAGAAGTTTATGGACTTGATGAGAAACACCCATCATTCATAATAGTAGCAACAATAGAAGATAAAGTGCAAATTTGTGCCATCATACTAGTAGAGAAAAGGTTTCAGAGTAGTCTGCAGGTGAGTAGCCATGGGTATAGTCTGTGTTCTGATAGGATTACACAATTTTGGCAAATAATGATAGAGTAGTGCTTTATTTCTATTATGTATATTTAGCAATTTCAACTCTACTTGAGTGAGGAATTTGAAGAAATTGTGTTGGGAAACATGTCAGTGGTATTGGTCTTGTAGAATTTGCACATGCCTAGTTTGTTCAGTAATCTAGAAAATACTAACAATGTTTTGGGCAATCTAGAGTAAGGTTCTGATAATTAGTAGATCTTCAGGAGGTTGGAAGCAAGTGGCAAGCTTGTAGGACATATGGGATTAAATCATACAATTCAATATTTTAACACTTTAGTAACAAGTGATATTTGGGATTAATTTAAAGTATTAACTCACGTAATTCTATCTTTTTAACAATTCCAATGACTAGTGAGTGACAGGTGTGATTTGGGAGTAATTTGAGGTAGAACTGTTGAGAGGTTGGCATGTGTGGAAGTTCCTATCTAACACGAGATTGAAACTGGGCAATACTTTGTTACTATCTAACCATCTTTCCAAAGTTGTATTTTCAAGGTTAATTTTGTTGATGTTTTAAACCTTAACCAAAATATTAATGTAGGGTGTCATTGTAGGAAAGAAACAACTCTTTAGCTAGAGGGTGTAAACCAACATGGATGTTTTCCAACACTAGAGCCAAGTATCAAGAGTGATAATTTCCCAGGGGTGAGTGATAGAGTTGTTCAATGCCATAAAGATTCACTACGTGTCTTATGGTACAAATGTATGTGCTTAAGGCATTCTAAGTAGTAGCCTAGTAGGTGCTTCTAGCTTGTTGACTTTTTAGGTGAATGATTGTTACATATGAGCAGATGGATTTCAGGAAGATTTTTTAAATTAATATGAACCTCTTCTCTTTTGATAAAAGGAATGTGTGGACAATGGTTAGTATCATGTATGTCTGATCCACACCTATTGCAATAAACTGAAACTATTTATTTTGAGGTTCCAACCTTTTCCCTTGCTTGTCTGGCTTTGTTTTCAGAAATCTTTCCCTTGCCTCTTTTTTATAGTTCTCCTTTAGGAAATTGGTTTGCATGATGACTAGGTTGTCTTGTCCAGAAAGCCAAAAAAATATATCTTTTTTAGATTGTTTCTTATGTGTTTTCGAATTGATATCCTCGGGAGTGTAGTAATGAGTTTTTTGATACCTTTTAGAGGACTTTCTTCGATATTGCCTTGTGAATTTTCTTAGATAAGTCCTAGATCGGTTGGTTTTTGTAGATCCTACATTTTTCAAGGATTTCTTTGCCTTGTTTCTTCTTCTTACAGGATCATCTATAGCCAGACCATATGTTTCACAAATAGATCAATTGTCAAGGAGTCTTTAGATTTTTTGAATTGATTTACTAACCTTCATGTTAGTACAGAGACTAACCAGGCATTTGTGACAATTGTATAGATTTCTCCCCAAGTATAAATCTCATAAGGGAGTTTGAATGCCTCTTGGGCCTTAAGATATTMTACMAACTTGCTAGGTAGAGCTGCYAGATAAACATGTGTCCAAAGAAAATTMTTGATGTCTTTAACCTCATATATTCTTTGAGTCCATTCTTGGTGGAAGTCTTCATAATGTGACATTTTTCTGCATTTCATATTCATGAGGATCAAAGAATGTTTTTCAACAATTTCTTTTTCAGTGCCACACCAGTGTCTAAGAATTAGTGTAGTAAGGGAACCTATCATGTTCCTTTGTGGGTTCCCATTCTCATGATAAATGGCATAATCTATTTCATATTTCAATACTTCTTTCTCCATTTTTTCAATTAGAGCTATAGATGATTATATCTCCCACCGTTTAGACAATGTGTCTATAAATCATTGAATAATGGATTTATAGGCCTTAATCTCAATCTTTCCTTTCATACACATAATTTTATAGGACACATACATCATATCAAATAATTGGAAAAAAATTCTAGTGGTTAGGCCATCAATGTTCCATCCATGTAATGTTCTTGACTTGGCTAGTCTAGGAAATGTTGCTAATGTGTGTATAGGATCAAAGGTTTACAGCATATAAATGATCATACAAATAATAAACATGACAAAGGACTACAAAGTTTGTATTATGATATCTCTTTGGATCACAAAATGGCCGAATGCGGATGAATAAACTGACAATACTCAACTAGATCAACAGATAAAGGATCTTAGCCAAAATACAAATAAGCAACTCTGGTTGAATTAAATAACAACACTCGGGTAGATCAAAAGACCAAAGGATCTTAGCTAGAATAAAAATAAGCAACTAAAAGATAATACCTGTAATATGGGAGCACTGTGGAATCAATGAAGAATGATGGAAGACCTAGATGATCTTCCCGGTGACTAGGGTGTGTCTTTCAACACCGAAATCAGCCAACTGGTGTCTTCCTCCTGGAATACACTGAACTATCTCTCCTGAGATGCGCCTCTTCTCCTTGTGTGTTAGGGAAACAACATTGGCTTATATTTATTATTATTGGATTCGAGTATTTGGGTTTGTTGTTGATAAAGAACGCATATGATATAGTGTAAGGCATGTTGAATTTTGTGGGTATTATATTGTCTTTGGTGGAACTAAAAAAAATGAAGAAAATGTGAAATGCATATGGAGTATTTTTATTTATATAAAACTAATATATGAAGGATAAGGAATCAATTCAAGTTGTAGTCGGGTTGAGTGTGATTTTAGGCAATTTGACATGACTTATAGTTTAGTCTTTAGTATGTAATAAAGTAACTCCAAAAAGAAAAAATAAATATGTTGTTGAGTAAAGAGATTTCACATGAATGGGTTGATTCAAGTGTATAATTGAGTTAGAAATAGAGTCAGTATAATGGAGAGGGTYAAATGTVAGTCATTATAGGAAGGAAATYCTTTCTCTTTTGTAATGTAAGTACTTAGTCGACRAGATCGGGTGCTTKTYRACACCAATMGAAAACATCTAAATGAGGRSAACACTTGTAGAGATAATTCATAATGAATAGTGAACATGAGAATTTTKCGATGATGATCATTGATCAACAGTTAAATGCATTCAAGAAAGAGACATCAAATGAAAGACACACACAAAATCTTAAAACACAAGTCATGAAACAAGAACATTTCTGTTGATTAATCCCGTTGCAAAACAATTCCCTAGGTCATGACAAGGAAAGAAGAGGAATGGTAGAAATTGTTGATGTCACAGACCCTCCTCGATTCCATAAAGAAATCCCCCAGGAACAAAAATTTGTTGGAGCATCCTTACAGTGCACCTTGATGATTCTTGTGAGGAGTAGACTCTACAGTTGGTCCCAAGTAGCAATGAGAACCCTTCAAGTGGAAGATAGTGTTAAATCATGGAGATAGAGGAGTCAGGACATGTGATATGAAGTCATTCATATCCCCACCTTGTAGTCATCATAGTCACCAAAATCACCACAGTCCAATCAATCTTCAACAAGGAGAGTCATCATACCATCAACATAACCACATGGGAACATGTACACCGTGCATCCCCACTAGCCTTCATTAACCTTCCTCATCATGATCCATCTTTTCTCCATCCACATTCATTTCCTCCCTTGCAATGTGGGAATAATTCAGGTGTATTTTGCTCGACCGTAGTGCATGGTAATGATTTCCAAAGGTGGAGGTAGGAGGTCAGAGGCTCAGTCTATGTATGGGAAATTTATTTCCATGGGTGGATACATTGTGAAGGTGGCATTGTTCCATGTGGGGTTTTATTTATCCCATACATGCTTCGATTGGAATCTAGTATCTCTATGTGGGTGCATGAACTCAACTTTGTTCTCTCATTCGGTTTGATGTTTCTTTGGTTTGGATCAGGTACAATACAATGGTGTATAGGTATTCAATTAATTGGAATAGAATATTGGAGTAGTTGCAAGTGGACATGGTAGACTACAAAAATTTAATTATTTCCCTATAGCTTTGGTTCAATGATCTCAGAACTCATCTTCTCACAGTTCTAGAATAATTGATCTCTCAAAGGAAAACAATAAAAAAATTACGGGATGAATGCAAAACTCTCACACATCATTGGGAAGAATTTTGTGATATACCTCAACAGAATGGAACACCAAGGACTTCAAAAGAATCCTCTTCTCTGGAAGCTACCTCTGTTCAACTTGACTTGAACACTCCAGTTCCAAGAATTGAGTAATGTTACCAATTTGGTTCTCTCTACAATGTCTGTTCCTTAATGTTCCATTTTTGTATAAACATATTAGGTATATTTTATAGGCTACACATGGGAAAGCATGAATTTTTGTATGAAGGGTGGAATGTAAAGTTGTTGGTAACATTTGTAGTGGCCCTTCAATAGATAAATTTTGATAGATTAGTGGAAATTTTTTAAACTTATGTACCTCTCAGATGTTCTTTAATGTATCCCCTTTTTTAATAAAATATTTCCCCCTCTTCTTGTTAAAAATAAATAAAAATTTCCAAGTTTAACTCTACTTAGTCCTCATGTTGATGATTTTTTAATTATAGAAATACTATATCTAGGTCCCTTAATAGATTTAGTTGTACCTCAAGAGTAATGCTCAATCAAATAACAAATTTTCAGCTAAATTAATTGAGACACATCCCCATGGCCCATGAAATTAAATAAATCTATGCATTCATCCCTAATTCCACATAGAAAAATGATCCAAAAAATATTTGGATCTAATTTATTTTGCTTGGACCCTTGAAGATTATATTRAAATAATTCAACATAATATTCTAATATTTTCTCCTCTCTTTGTGTCATCTTAAAGATTTATTCTCTCAAATACCTATATTTACAACACTCCTAATCTTTTTTAAGAAAATACTTATGCATGTGATCCTAATTAATAATATGTTTACCTCATAATCCCATAAACTAGTGCAAAGATGCATCTTTAAGAGTAGGAGGAAAAAATTTCAGCTTTTATGCATCATTAGAATAATCATAAATATGAAAAAGTACATCAAAATCAAAGATAAAAGCATTGGTATCCTCAATTACCATTCAATGAAATTTGGGTAAGCCTGATGGTGGAATGTTTTTCATTTGCATTATTGTCTCTTGATCTGT
>JZKD02S2410508.1:376988-402096 GCA_000966675.3 Picea glauca
TAATCGAGAGCTAGAAGCTCTACCACCCTGTGTCCCTCAACTCTTTCAATATCCCAAATAGACTTTCAGTCACACTTGAGCTACACAAGATACTACTACTAGAGGTCTTAGTGGTGCAAGGAATGCACAACACTGGACTTGGAGAATCATGAAATAATACCCCTTGTCATGTTAGCTTAGTTAAATGAAACAACTTATGTTAATGGTTCACCCTCGAAAAGTGACATTGGGTTGAGAATAGTGCCCCATGTTGTGATAGTTTTGTTGAATGAAAATGCCCATGTTGTAATAATTTTGTTGAATGAAAGTGCCCCTTGAAAAGTGACTTTTATGAAACAATACCCTCTATCGTCCCAACTTAGCCAAACAAAAGTGCTCATGTGAATTTCAAAAAATCATGACCCTTGTCATGACAACTTAGCCAAATGAGAGTGCATGTGTTAATGGCTCAATCCTCAGAAGGTGGTTTTGAGGGAATAGTACCCCTTTTGGTAATGGCTTAGTGGAATGTAAGTGTTTTGTGTTAATGGTTTGCCCCTAAAAAAGTGAATTATATGGAATAGTTCTCTTGATGGGGACAACATCATCGAATGAAAGTTCTTTTATTAATGGTTCACCCATCGAAAAGTGATGTTGACTATATCATCATTAAATCCCTCGTCTTCAAGGAGCCACCAAAGGATCTCCAATTGGCCTCAATCATTGGCAAAGCTACAAAGCTAACCCAAAAGTTGAACAAACACAATCTCTATCATGTCCTATGAGAAAATAATGGAAAGATGGATACTTTGTTGTAAAGTTTTAAGCTATTGGGTTGTTTTTAGAGGAATTATTTGAAGGAGAAAGGATATGGATCCTCTATGGTCTAATCCTTGTCTGGAAAGGCTAATCGAGAGCTGGAAGCTCTGCCACCCTGTGTCCCTCAACCCTTTCAATAGCCCAAATAGACTTTAAGCCACACTTGGGCTACACAAGGTACTACTACTAGAGGTCTTAGTGGTGCAAGGAGTGCACAACACCAAACTTGGATAATCATGAAATAATACCCCTTGCCATGTTAGCTTAGTTAAATGAAAGAGCTTATGTTAATGGTTCACCCTCTAAAAGTGACATTGGGTTGAGAATAATGCCCCATGTTGTGATAATTTTGTTGAATGAAAATGACGATGTTGTAATAATAAATTTTATCCACTTCTATGTCGACCCTTACCCTCCAAATTTTATTAATATTATTAATATTTCTCTATTATCTCCACTACCCTCAGATAATAGGGAAAAATTAAGCAACAACAATTTAACCTAAATTAAAAATCATATTAACCAAATTAATTACAAGGAGTGAAGTTGGCAATTTGGGAGTTGAAGAACCACACTGGAGCTAAGTGTTGAAGCAGAATAGAGATCTGGTCATCCTGATTTTGGCTATTGGGTAGAGTGCAAGCAACAACGCAAGGGGCAAGGCACGTAGAACAACGATATGAACATCCTCATTTTGGTGGCATCTTCATCTAGGCATCCTCTCTTTGGAGGTACGCAAATCATCTGTTTTTTTATCATCTAATTTATAGAAGTAATGTTATTTACAGTAAAATTGGTTTTTGCCCTAGTTTTTTCGCCCCAACCAGAGAAGATCTAGAGAAATTTAGTCATAAACTTAGAAACCTAGTCAATAATTTCTCAATCCATGGATAAATACTCCTTATAAATGCCCTCTATCAATGCCCTTGATCAGACGCCCCACATTAGGAACGAGACCTACTGCCATCACACTGATTCCCATTTTGGGGAAATGTAAGGAAAGGTTTCCCCAATGTGGGGGACGTGGGTAAATTTAGCAAGAGGTTGCCAAATTTTCCTCATTTTTCCCTTACCATAACTAGGCTCAACTTACAACTCATCAATATGTTTCAAACAAGTTGTTTTAGCATCCCCATTGATGCCCAAAAATGTGCTTAGACCGTCTTCATCCTGAGGAGATCATGCAATATTCTATTGGTTTTTTGGGGTGTGCCTTCCTTGCATAGTGCATGCATGATGGTGGCATATGAAATCATATCAGGGACATGACCTCTATCTTTCATTTGTTCAAATAATTGTATTGCCTCCTTCGGATTACTCACTTTGTAGAGTCCAATCATTAATGTGTTGTATGTGCCAACATCAGGGCTCTGACCCTGGCCTTGCATCACATAGAAGATCTGTTGAGCTTTTTCTATCCTATTATGCTTGCAAATCCCATGTATTAATGTATTATAGCTAACTAGGTCAGGTCTGCAACCTCTCTCTGGCATCTCTTGAAGAAGTTCCCCTACCTTCTCCAAATTACCCACATTGCAAAATCCATTTATAAGTGTATTGTATGTGATTTCATTAGGCAGATTGCCTATTTGGACCATAACATATAACAACCTGAGAGCTTCTTGAAGCCTGCCTTCTTTGCAAAGACTGTCAATAACAACAGTGTATATGATAACATTCGGATTTCTATCTAGCATCTCATGTAGCACTTTGGTGGCTTCCTGCCATTTTTTTTCCTTACAAAAACCATCAATAAGGGAATTGTATGTGACAACATCAGGGCACATGTTTATGCTGGACATTTCATAGAAAAGCTGCCTTACCTCGTCCAACTTGCCTTCCTTACCTAAACCATCAATAAGCACATTGTATGTGACAACACTAGGGTATATGTTTATGTTGGACATTTCATAGAAGAGTTTACTAGCCTCCTGCAACTTGCCTTCTTTACATAAACCATTGATAAGTGTGTTGTATGTGACAACATTAGGGCATATGTTTTTGTAGACATTTCATAGAAGAGCTTCCTCGCCTCGTCCAACTTTCCCTCCTTACCTAAACCATCAATAAGCACATTGTATGTGACAACATTAGGGAATATGTTTTTGTCAGACATTTCATAGAAGAGCTTCCTCACCTCGTCCAACTTGTCTTCCTTACTTAAACCATCAATAAGCACATTGTATGTGACAACACTAGGGATTATGTTTCTATCAGACATTTCATGGAAGAGCTTCCTTGCCTTTTCCAACTTTCCTTCCTTACATGAAATATCAATAAGTGCATTGTATGTGATAACATTTGGGCCTATGTTTCTATCAGACATTTCATTGAAGAGCTTCCTCGCCTCGTCCAACTTGCCTTCCTTACATAAAACATCAATAAGCGTGTTGTATGTGACAACATTAGGACCTATGTTTCTATGGGACATTTCATACAAGAACTTAATAGCCTCATCCAACTTTCCTTCCTTACATAAACCAGATATAAATTGAGGATTATGGTGAAAATCACAAGATGTAACATTATACAATATGAGTTGTAACAGGTACTATTCCAGAGAAGACCTGTTTTGCCAATTCTATTAGGTTCCACCTATACATGACCAATTTTGTTTTGGTTGACTTGTGTTGTTGGAAAAAAGTAATATACTATTTATATGTCCTCTAACATCCCATTATGATATTTATATTTCCTCCAACCTACTCCAACCCGTGAAAGACAAAAACAGTTAAGTAAAATCATATTTCCAGTGCAACCTCCAGAGGATCACATCAGAGACATAATTTCCTCCCTTGTATTTGGTCATGAACCAAAGTAGGGACATTGTCAGCTGCATCCAAGACAGGCTGGTCCTTTGAACACTTTACTACATCATTTGCTATTGTTTGTAGTCAGCCAAAGGAGGCCCATGAATGGAGTACTTTCCTATATGTGTAATTAACCCACACCGATGTACTAAGCTTTTTATTGAAAATATATGTAGTGATGTCCACCTGGTAGATCCTAAGTGGAAAAGAATTTTGTAAAGTGAATGTAATTTTTGGTATATTTTTGGGCTTAGACTAAGATGCAGTTATTCACAATAGGATAGAGTGTTTGTGTAGGTGCTAAAAGACTTGTGGCTACTAATTTTGTACTCTTTGTTTGGAATAAGAAACAACCACCATTGTTGGAAATTAAACAAGCAAATAGATCATAAGCTATAAATTCCCTCATCTGTTTTCTCAAGGCTTTGAGTGATAACATGCATATATAACTCCATGCAACTTTAACTCATGCCACGAATACAACTAGTTGATTTACTATTTTTCATAATCTGAAGTCAAGTTCATATGAATTTGTCATACATTTGGATAAATATATAAAAGTAGTTTATCATACTCATGTTTTTATTGGAGGAAATTTGAAATAGAAGAGTTAGGTATTTGCAGATACATGGGTATCATAATTGGAACAAATGACTTAGAGTAGATTCGATAGTCAAAATTCACATTGGTATGTCGATTAAAGTTGGTTTGGCATGGTGTTGTACCTAGGTAAGAAAAAGAGGTTATTTCACTAGATAGATCGGTGTAGAGATGTTGGTCAATTTGGGTGTTCTATGGGCATTTGATCATTGATCAAAGTTCATTAGTTATCAAAATATGGATTTGATTATTTTTTCATCAAAAAATTGTTAAATTTAAAGAAGTTGCAAGAACCATTCTCTGGGAGGATGGCAAAGAACCTAGTTGAGATCTAGGGCCCCCAGTGCACTCTCGGGGTACTTGGTCTGGGACCAAAAAGTCAGTTCCACAGCAAAATACCCTTGTAAATCCCCCCAGTAGATGACTGGGGTTCTTGGTCTAGGACCAAGCAGTAAAGACCCTTGAGAGGCTCCCTAGTATATGATTGGGGTTCTTGGTCTAGGACCAAGCAGTAAAGACCCCTGAGAGGGCCCCCAGTATATGACTGGGGTTCTTGGTCTGGGAACAAGTAGTTAAAGTCCCTAGATATGACTAGGGCCCCTGGACTTGATCCAGGGTACCCATGCATCTCTATTTAAACAAACCTTAGCATCCAAACATCATGAATAACCTTTTCTTACCATTTTTGACCAAGTCCAATATTCACCATTTAGAACACTTCCTCCATCTTGTTACATGAATTCCAATAGCGCTTGTCGAAAAATGATCATGAGCTATCATATTCTTTATTTAACCTAGAACTAATTTGATCAACATAAAACCATATTAGGAAACCTATGAACAATTAACCCCATATGGTGGATTTCACTCTGAAGTAGCGCAAGTATGCAAAGTAATGAATCATTACGGGAATTGTTTTGCTACCAAAATTATGAAGTTTCATTTTATCATTGTTCTCTACATTTAATAAATGGTTTGGGCTGATGTTTGGTGAATATGTTACTCTTATCATGATGCTTCAACACAAAAAAAATGAGCAAAACCTAGTTCATGGATTTCAAGAAAAATAGAAAATGGCTATAGGTGATGGTGGCTCATTTCTCAAAAAATTTGAATTGGTTTTACTTGAAATTTGGTGTGTTAATTCATATTACCTTATTATATCCCCCTTCCAAATTTAGTGGCCATATTATGCATTGTTTGGAATATATGATCAAATCAATTTCTACCTTATTGATGAAGAAAATGGCGTTGACTGCAGATTTCACCATAGATATGTACCTTGGTTGATGGTTGTTGGGTCCATTTAAACAACATGGACGCATGACAACATTATCCCTAACAAAACCCAAGGGTCAAAATTAGTCCACAAGAGGCACAGCCATTCAAATCATCAAGTCAATACCAGATTTTTGAGGGTGACAGTCTCATACAGTAGTGTTGAATACCTTTTGTGGATAGTTGAAATAAGGTTGTTAATGTTGAACTCTGAAGAGGAAGGGATGATCCTTTGAAAAATATAAATGCAGTGGGAAAAAAGGATTTCTAGTTGTATTTATGCAAAATAACAGCTTACAAAAAAACTTCCAGAGTGGTAGGTCCATTTTCAGATCTCCGGCATCAACAAAAGTTATGTCAAACAACATACATATTTTCCCACTTTCCAAGATCAAAAAGGTTGTGCATAATGGTATACTTTGATTTTGTTAGATTCTATATGCCAAAGGGGTGTCTCTAATATCATAATCATCTTGTTCTATTGTATCATCATAGAAAAATGTAATGTCTCCTAGAAATTTAAATGTTATCCTTTGAGCTTGAATTGGTTTTGAAAAATCAAAATACAATGCTATTTATGCTCAAGCTTCATGCAACCTATATTCACCTACACAAATAATAATAACAACATATTAAATTTATAGCAGCTGGAAGAGCCATTCTCTGGGAGGATGGAAAAGACCCTAGCTGAGATCTAGGGCCCCCAACTGCACCCCTAGGGTTTGTTGGTTTGGGACCAAGCAGCTAAAGCCCCTAGATATGTCTAGGGCCCATGGAGATGTCCAGGGTACCCATGCCTGGGGAATGGGTTGATCCTTGGTCTTGTACCTTAGTGGATAATACCCCTAAGAGGGCCCCCAGTAGATGACTGGGGTTCTTGGTTTGGTACCAAGAAATAAAGACCCCTGAGAGGGCCCCCAGTATATGACTGGGGTTCTTGGTCGGAGACCAAGTAGTTAAATCCCCTATATAATTCTAGGGACCCTGGACATGGTCCAGGGTACCCATGCCTAGGGCATGGGTTGATCCTTGGTCTTGGACCTTGGTGGATAAGACCTCAGAAAAAGTTCTGGGGAAATTTGATCCTCGATCAAGTATTTTGCTGGTGTACGACCCTCCTTGAAGGAGGACATGACCACATGAGGGATATATCCCATATGCAATGATGATAAAGTTAATAAGGTCACCTTGAACATGAATGAACAAGTATTTCCACCATGTAAACCCTCCTTAACCCTCCCTTACCCCTGCTTGTGTTGGTTTTGGGTTTTATGTTGTTTTGTCTTAAGGGTTAAATAAAGTTTAAATTAAATATAAATTATACCATGTTTAAATTATTTAATTTAAATATGTTATATTTAATAATTAATTTTATTTAATTTACAATTTTATTACCCTAGCCTAAACTATAAATAAACCCCCCCCTACCCCTCACAACACACACTTTATTATTGTGATGCTCTTATGTTCCTAGTGTGAGCGGATCTTCTATCTATTTGTTGCGGCTACCCTAGAGGACTATTGTGTTGGTTCTGCGGCCCTTGTCTATTGTTGAGTGGTGGATGGTAGGTACGACCTCCTGTCTAGTAAATGCGGCATCTCTTCTAATATTGTTGGAGTATTGGCCTTGAGTGGTTCGACCCTTTCTCTCTGCTACTATGGTGCGGCCCGTATGACCCTACTCTTTACTGTTGTAGGGTGATTGTTGGAGCAATCGTTCTCCTTACTGTTGTTTGGAGTGTGACTGTTGTATGGTGAAACCCCTTTACTACTGTTGTGGTGTGGTTGTTGTATTGCAACACCTTATGAGTTCATCTCTCCTTTGCAGCTTTCCAGACCTATCCTGAGTTGAGCCATGACTTTCCTTAAGCTAATTTCCTGTGTGAGGGTTTCATCTACAGATTTTCTGAGTGAGGGTTTGGGTGTTTGAAACTTCTATTGTGGGTTTGATTTTTGTTTTGTATTCCCGTGGCTCTATATTCTTGGTGGAAAGAAAGTTCTTTCATCTCTTGGTCAAAGATCCAACCTATATGGTGGATCTATGAGCTGGACTTTGTCTGAGCATAATTACAAATGGTTTACATCTCTGTGTGTGGTTATCTACTCAGTTTATCAGATATGGACTTTGCTTTGAGTTTTTTCTTTGATTTATCTATATCTATGTATCATCATTGATCGTTATCAGATCTGGATTGTATATTGAGTTTTGGTTCTTACTTCTTGTTTATGAAGTTTTGCTTGCTGTTCATGATCAAATTGTGTTTCATTCTTAGTTTAGATCTGTAGATCTCTACAAGTTTTATTCCAGCATTGAAGATCAGAACTAATGTTTACTCTATATCTACTCTTTAGCTAAATAACTCAACTATCTTAGATCTGAGCACACATGCTTGTTTTTCTCTGTTCAAGTAGTGTAGAGTTGTTTTCTAGATATCAGATCTAGTTGTTATCCTCATTGAAAAATAAAAATATACTTTTGTTCTGATTTACTACCCTAATTCTAACACAACATCTTCAGTGGTATTGCAAACTTTTAATTTGGTTCCTAATTTAACTCTATTGGAATGATTAGATAATTTCTCCCCATCAAGTGTTGATTTGGTGAGCCATGTGACAACACAAAATTATTCTCTTGTAAAGACCAGGTTTATGAGGAAAAAAGAATTTATTCATGTAGTTTTTCCATTGGAAAATATTATGGAAACATGTTGCAATTGCAAGGCCTTTTATGTAAGGACAATTTCCTCCTGCATTGGCATCTTCATATACAATTTTGTTACAGTTATTTTCATTAAGACAACATTGTAGGGCCAAATCTTTAGTTGGTCCATAAATATGTTTCCCCATTGAAACATAGTAAAAATAATTCAAAAATTCCACAACTTCCAAGTTTAGATATTCAATGTATATTCACATGCACTGCAAATTAATTCCCTCTATCTGCCTGAAAGTTCTTATATGATCTGCACTCCACTAGTACTATGTCCTTAATGCCATAATAGTTAGAAATCATGTGAGTTAAATAACCTTGTATAGCCCCAAACTATACAACTTTTAGATGGGATTTCATCTATTCTCTCTCTTCCCCATGCTCATGCCCATAACCATTCATATATTCATAATACATATTTTTCTTTGAAATGAAATCATGACTCCAAATTATTCCTATAGTTTCAAGATTTCAAAGTATGGATGCATGTTCTATGACATGCTTCTCTTAAAAGGGAAACCTCCTATCTAGCTTTGCATTGAAGCATTAGTCATGGGCATCAAGAAAAAAATATGAGTCTTGTATGTTGTTTTGACAAATAGAACTATGAGCTGATTGAATTTTCTCAAGCAATGCATGGGACTCCTTCTGTGACATTGCAAATACGTCCTTGAGCTTCATCTCACACATCATTATCTGCACAAGAGAAAATCTGGTAATTTTTCACGGACTATATTCCAAGAGCACAACCTCAATATGAATAGCTTCGTTACTTCTGTCAATAATGCAAAACAATGGATTGCTAGTTGTATTTATGCAAAACAACACCTTACAAAAAAACCTCTAGAGTGGTAGGTCCATTTTCAGATCTTGGGAATCAGCACAAGTTATGTCAGACAACATACATATTTTCCCACTTTCCAAGCTCAAAAAGGTTGGGCATAATAGTATACTTTGATTTTGTTTGAGTCTAGAAGACAAAGGGGGTATCTAATATCATAATCATCTTGTTCTATTGTATCATCATATAAAATTGTAATGTCTCCTAGCAATTTAAATGCTATCCTTTGAGCTTGAATTGGTTTTCAAAATCTAAACGTTGGGTCACTTCCTTGGAATTGCATATTGGAAAGTATTACAACATAAATAGATCTTGTTTATAGTGCACATGGGTAGATTCAATGATGTAAATGTGTTTTTATCTATTGAATTGGAAAAGCATCCTTAAGTTAGAAAACCTACTTTAAAAGATTAAAAGGTGGTTGAGGTGATAATGGGTGTCTTGTTTGTTTAGTTACCCAAATTCTCTTAGGAACATTTCATGGGCATGAGTTTGAACATAAACAAATAATATGATGGTTTGGATTGACTAATAAATTATAGATATCTGACCAAATCTGAAGTAACAAGTAGGACGGTGGTTTAGGATGGTGGTTTGGCTTGAGTGAAAGAGCCAACCAAATCTGAAGTAACAAGTAGGATGATGGTTTAGTATGGTGGTTTGGCTTGACTAAAAAATTATAGAGAGAGAACCAAATAAGAAGTCAACTTAGGACATCATTCAAAAACTTCTATCAAAACCCATGGATTGGGTGGTTAGTTTTAGTAGGAGAGCTATAATATTACTAGAAGAAGGTGCAATAGAAAAAATAACAATCTCAAAGTCAAAGGAAATCATTGAGACTAATAAATGTAGCCATAAGGTTATAGTGGAGAGAGAGAAAGGTTTATCGTAGAATAGGTTCCAAAGCATGAATTGTTTGCAATTTGGATATTTGGTTGGGGGATATTGAGCAGATATATGAATTGTGGAGGAAGGCATCGTCCCGTTTAGATTTCATTGTTGTGGGCTATAGGTGCACTGCTTTCACATTTAGATTTAATTGTTGTGGGCTATAGGTGCATTGTTGTGGGTTACCTCTCTTAGATTTCTTTAACAAAGTGATAAGGAGATCCTCATGCTTGGTACACCATAAAATCCTTTAAATCTCAATGTAATAGATGTTTTATAAATGCACCAAAACTCTAAAAGAACCACTAGAGTTACCTAGATTGCAATTTTGAAAGGTTAATATAGAGTTGTTGGAAATCCTTAAAAAATGATTCCATCAAACTTATGGGTATAGTTTAATCAGTAATTCGCAAAATTCAAACTTAGATAGCACCATTTGACTTTGAAACCCACTCTTCAATACTTGGAATCGTTGTCTAGATTTGTCCTTCTTTACATAGTCTTATATTTTGCACAAAGTCTTATTTGATTATTGTGACTAATGACATATGATAATAAATTTGGATCATTTTGTTAGTGAGTGGATCCCCTCCTTTTAGTTAGTGAGTTGATCTCCTTCTTTATTTACAATGAGTGTATCCCCTCATTTAGTTAGTAACCCTATCTAAATCTACATAAGCAAGTATGCTAATATGTGGGTTTCTATATATCCTTTCCTTTTTCCTTGAACAAATTGAACTTTTCCTTTGGAAAATCCTAGAAATAACAATACTTTCACCCTTTCCATTTAATTGCAAGGTATTATCATAAATGGGTGTGCCCTAGTCCAACTTATTCAAACTTCATTTGCTTATTTCCTTGGCTAGTCTCCAATGATTAAAAACCAATGGCTAGTACCCAATGATTAAAACCATACAGTGGGTCCACTTCTCTCAGGCTGTTAAGATCAATTAGTTTAACTTCCTCTCCATGGAAAATGTGAAATGATAGCTCTAAGCCTCCCCTCTTGCAAGACATATGACTAGAATATTGAAGTTTGTTGATGTCACTAGTTGGTAAATGTGTCATGTTGTTAATAAATGTGTCCTAACAGCAAGTGGATATAGCCTTAGTGTTTCATTCAGTACCATAGTCATCTGCCAAACATAGAAAAAAAAATCATTACAGCTTAAATGTCAAGAACTCTAGAATGTGCAAAGAGAAATTCGTTGCCCTTCCATTAGTAAAATTTTATCTGTATCTTACAATTGACAAGAACTCTAGAATGTGCTAGATGGCGAGAGGCTTAAAATTTAGTGGAGATTTTGAAGTAATCATGTCCCAATTATAAATAAAGTAGTTGGTCTTGGTTGAGGTAATCATCATTATCATCGTTATTAATTCGAAAATCATGTACAATATATTTGTAAACAATTTTCTCCTTGTTTCTCCTCTTCATCAAAAGGTGGTCCACTTTGGTGACAAATGGATGTTTTGACAAGCATAGAGTAATGTAGTAGTGTGTGATATAAGATACAATTGGCAGGCATATCCTACATATCAAAAGTATGGTGTCCATCAATCTTTCAATACATGAGGCAATTGAAGATACATTGATGTGATTGTTTGATCATTTTTATTATGTTAGTATAATGGTTATACGAAGTCAATACAGTAGTGTAAAACCATACTTAAGTTAAAAAATATACTTTAGAAGTGTAAAAGGTGGTTGAGGTGATAATAGGTGGCTTTGTTGTTTAGTTATCCAAATTATCTTTCGGGACAATTTTGGGGCATGAGTTTGAACAAAAACAAATAAGATGATGGTTTGGGTTGACTAATAAATTATAGAGAGCCAACCAAATCTAAAGTAAGAAGTAGGATGGTGGTTTGGCCACTGAAAAATTATAGAGAGAGAACTAAATCTAAAGTCAGCTTAGGGAATCATTCACAAACTTCTATTAGTAGGAGAGGCAATATTGCTAGAAGAGCCTAAGTCAAAGGAAATCATTGTCAAAGGATAATAAAGGTTATAGTGGAGAGAGAAGGGTTTTCAGTAGTAGAGGTTCCAAAGCATGAATTATTTTTAATTTGGATATTTGGTTACGAGAAATTGAGAAGATATATGAATTGTGGAGGAAGGCCTCATACCATTTAGATTTCATGTAACACTAGGCTCGTAGGTCCATTGTTGTGGGMTACCTCTCTTAGATWTTTTTAACAAAGTGATAAGGAGATCCTCATCCTTGGTACACCATAAAACCCTTTAAATCTCAATGTACTAGATGCTTTAAAAATGCACCAAAACCCTAAATGAACCTGGGAAAAACCACTAGAGTTACCTGGATATCAGTTTTGAAAGGTAACTTGGACTTGGAATATAATGATGCCATTAGATAAAATTTATTGCACATATTATCTCCATAAATGCATCTAAATGTAATGTAGCTTTATTCCCTGGAATGTTCAACATCACAAGGAACCAATCATTAGATCGCTAGATGCAGGATAAGAAAGTGATGTGTATGGAGGCATGTAGCTAGTAAGCTAAAAGAGGACTAGCCAATGTCAAAAATGTCAGTAGATCACCTTTGGTTACTTATTGATTCATTTTCGGGCTTAAAAAAACATATAGGGGTGGGTGGGTGGGTGAATAAGATTAGAATTAATGGTTTGATATCAAATGATAAATAACATTAAATAACATTTTACAAGTGGCATTCAAAACATAAATAAGGATCCATAAAACATTCAGATCTTAAATTAGGAACTAAAAATAAGCTTGGGATTAGATTGTCTAATCATTCATTTGGTCAGAGGACTTTGTTATAGTTTTATAATGTGATTATATAAGCGCATGTAGATCATCCATTTTTCTCTTAGTTGTCATTTAATACTTCATTCATCTATACTCTTTTTCTAATTATGCCATCTTGTTATTGGAATGAGAAGAGCCCATGAATACACTTTAGATTCTACAGCTCCGCAGTCAACAAGACAAGAAGACAATAGAGAGCGAGAAGAATACACTAGAAAACAACACAAAGAAACTGAATAAACAAGCAAGAATGCTAATTAACCTGGAGTAGAGACATGGTACCAAATTTTTCAATGTTCCAGGGGGATGTGCCCCCCATGTTTTCTACGCTTCAGGGGCAGGGGGTGCTTGGGGAAACATTTACCCATGTCCCCATTTTAGGGAAATGGGAGAAAATGTTTCCCCAATGTGGGGGACGTCTACACACACCTCCCACCCCAAACAAAATGGGGGGTGAGATGCCTAGGAACCCTTCCCCCCCATTCCTTTTGTCCAAGAGGGAAAGCTAGCATGTGCTAGCTTTCCCCCATGGTGAAATGATGTTGTTCAAGATGCACTTGTGCTTCTGCAAGAAGGAAAGCTAGCACACGCTAGCTTTCCCCCATATTAGAATGATGTTATTCGAGATGTGATTGAGTTGGGGGAAAGCTAGCACATGATAGTTTTCCCCCAGATTGAATGATGTTGTTTGAGATGAGCTTGTGCTTGTGGAAGAGGGAAAACTAGCACGCGCTAGCTTACCCCCATGGTGGGATGATTTTTGAGATGCGCTAGTGCTTGTGCAAGAGGGAAAGCTAGCATGTGCTAGCTTTCCCCCACGGAGGAATGGTGTTGTTCGATATGTTCTTGTGCTTTTGCAAGAGGGAAATCCAACATAAACTAGCTTTCCTCCACGATGGAATGATGTTGTTTCAAGATGAACTTGTGCTTGTTCAAGAGAGAAAGCTAGCACACGCTAGATTCCCTTGACGATGGAATGATGTTGTTCAAGATGATCTTATGCTTGTGCAAGAGGGAAGACTATCATGTGTAAGCTTTCCTCCATGCTAAAATGATGTTGTTCGAGATGCGCTTTTGCTTGTGCAAGAGGTAACGCTAGCACACGCTAGCTTTCCCCCATGGTGGAATGATGTTTTTAGAGATGCAATTGTGCTTCTACAAGATGGAAAGCTAGCATGCGCAAGATTTCCCCCATGGTGGAATGATCTTATTCAAGATGTGATTATGATAGGGGAAAGCTAGCACATGCTATATTTCCCCCACATTGAATGATGTTGTTTGAGATGAGCTTGTGATTGTGGAAGAGGGAAAACTAGCATGTGCTACCTTACCCCATGGTGGGATGATTTTTGATATGCACTAGTGCTTGTGCCAGAGGGAAAGCTAGCATGCACTAGCTTTCCCCCACGGTGGAATGATGTGCTTGTGCAAGATGGAAAGCTAGCATGCTTGTGCTTGTGCTTGTTCGAGATTCACTTGTGCTTCTGCAAGATGGAAAGCTAGCATGTGCTAGCTTTCCCCCATGTTGGAATGATGTTATTTGAGATGTGATTGTGCTAGGGGGAAAGCTAGCACATGCTAGCTTTCCCCCACATTGAATGATGTTGTTTGAGATGAGATTGCGCTTGTGCAAGAGGGAAAACTAGCACGCGATATCTTACCCCCATGGTGGGATGATTTTCAAGATGCGCTTGTGCTTGTGCAAGAGGGAAAGCTAGCATGCGCTAGCTTTCCGCCATAGTGGAATGATGTTGTTCGAGATGTGCTTGTGATTTTGCAAGAGGGAAATCCAACATAAACTAGCTTTCTAAGATGAGATTATGCTTGTGCAAGAGGGAAGACTAGGATGTGCAAGATTTCCCCCATGGTGGAATGATTTTGTTCGAGATGCACTTGTGCTTCTGGAAGATGGAAATCTAGCACGTGCTAGCTTTCCCCCATGTTGAATTGATGTTATTCGAGATGTGATTGTGCTGGGGGAAAGCTATCACATGATAGCTTTCCCCCACATTTAATGATGTTTTTTGAGATGAGCTTGTGCTTGTGGAAGAGGGAAAACTTTCACGCGCTAGTTTACCCCCATGGTGGGATGATTTTCGAGATGCGCTAGTGCTTGTGCAAGAGGGAAAGATAGCATGCACTAGCTTTCCCCCATGATGGAATCATGTTGTTGGAGATGTTCTTGTGCTTATGCAAGAGGGAAATCCAACATAAACTAGCTTTCCCCCACAGTGGAATGATGTTGTTTCAAGATGCACTTGTCCCTGTTCGAGAGGGAAAGATAGCACACGATAGATTTCCTTGAAGGTGGAGTGATGTTGTTCAAGATGAGATTATACTTGTGCAAGAGGGAAGACTACCATGTGAAAAATTTCCTTCATGCTAAAATGATGTTGTTCGAGATGTTCTTGTGCTTGTGCAAGAGGGAAAGCTAGCACGCGCTAGCTTATCCCCATGGTGGAATGATGTTGTTCGAGATGCACGTGTACTTCTGCAATATGGAAAGCTAGCACGCGCTAGCTTTCCCCCATGTTGGAATGATGTTATTCGAGATGTGATTGTGCTAGGGGAAAGATAGCACATGCTAGCTTTCCCCCACATTGAATGATGTTGTTTGAGATGATCTTGTGCTTGTGGAAGAGAGAAAACTAGCACGCGCTAGCTTACCCCCATGGTGGGATGATTTTTGAGATGCGCCAGTGCTTGTGCAAGAGGGAAAGATAACATGCGCTAGCTTTCCCCCATGGTGGAATCACGTTTTTTGAGATGTGCTTGTGCTTCTGCAAGAGGGAAATCATACATAAACTAGCTTTCCCCCACGGTGGAATGATGTGGTTTCAAGATTGTATTGTGCAAGAGGGAAAACTAGCACATGCTAGCTTTCCACCATGGTGGAATGATGTTGTTCGAGATGCACTTATGCTTCTGTAAGATTGAAAGCTAGCATGCGTTATCTTTCCCCCATGTTGGAATGATGTTATTCATAATGTGATTATGTTAGGGGGAAGCTAGCACATGCTATCTTTCCCGCACATTGATTGATGTTGTTTGAGATGATCTTGTGCTTGTGCAAGAGGGAAAACTAGCACGTGTTAGCTTACCAGCATGGTCAGATGATTTTCGAGATGCCCTAGTGCTTGTGCAAGAGAAAAATCTAGGATTCGCCAGCTTCCCCCCACAATGGAATGATGTTGTCTCAGATGTGTTTGTGCTTTTGCAAGAGGGAAATCCAACATAAACAAGCTTGCCCCCATTGTGGAATGATGTTGTTTCAAGATGCACGTGTGCCTGTTTAAGAGGGAAAGCTAGCATGCGCTAGATTTCCTTGATGGTGGAATGATGTTGTTCAAGATGAGCTTATGCTTGTGCAAGAGAGAAGACTAGCACGTGAAATATTTCCTCCATGCTAAAATGATGTTGTTCGAGATGCGCTTGTGCTTGTATAGGGAAATATAACATGTGCTAGCTTATCCCCATGGTGGAATGATGTTGTTCGAGATGCACTTGTGCTTATGCAAGATGGAAATATAGCACGCGCTAGCTTTGCCCATGTTGGAATGATGTTATTTGAGATGTGATTGTGTTGGGGGAAAGCTAGCACATGCTAGCTTTCCCCCACATTGAATGATGTTATTTGAGATGAGCTTGTTCTTGTTGAAGAGGGAAAACTAGCACGTGCTAGCTTACCCTCATGGTGGGATGATTTTCAAGATGCGCTAGTGCTTCTGCAAGAGGGAAAGCTAGCATGCACTAGCTTTCCCCCACGGTGTAATCATGTTGTTCGAGATGTGCCTGTGCTTCTACAAGAGGGAAATCCAACATAAACTAGCTTTCTCCCATGGTGGAATGATGTTGTTTCAAGATGCACTTGTGCTTATTCAAGAGGGAAAGATATCACACGCTAGATTTCCTTGATGATGGAATGATGTTGTTCAAGATGAGCTTATGCTTGTGAAAGATGGAAGAATAGCATGTGCAAGCTTTCCTCCATGATAAAATGATGTTGTTCAAGATGCGCTTGCACTTGGGCAAGAGGGAAATCTATCATGTGCTAGCTTTCCCCCATGGTGGAATGATGTTGTCCGAGATGCACTTGTGCTTATGTAAGATTGAAGGCTAGCACTTGCTAGTGTTCCCCCATGTTGGAATGATGTTATTCGAGATGTGATTGTGCTAGGGGGAAAGCTAGCACATGCTATATTTCCCCCACAATGAATGATGTTGTTTGAGTTGAGCTTGTGCTTGTGCAAAAACAAAAACTAGCATGCGCTAGCTTAAACCTATGGTCAGATGATTTTTGAGATACACTAGTTCTTTTACAAGAGGGAAAGCTAGCATGCACTAGCTTTCCCCCATGGTAGAATGATGTTGTTCGAGATGTTCTTGTGCTTTTGCAAGAGGGAAATCCAAATCTAAAATAGATTTCCCCCACGATGGAATGATGTTGTTTCAAGATGCACTTTTGCTTGTTCAAGAGGGAAAACTAGCACACAGTAGATTTCCTTGACGGTGGAATGATGTTGCTCAAGATGAGCTTATGCTTGTGTAAGAGGGAAGACTAGCATGTGCAATCTTTCCTCCATGATAAAATAATTGTTCAACATGCACCTGTGCTTGTGAAAGAGGGAAATCTAGCATGTGCTAGCTTTTCCCCATGGTGGAATGATGTTTTTCGAGATGCACTTGTGCTTCTACAAGATGGAAAGCTAGCACGCCCTAGTTGTCCCCCATGTTGGAATGATGTTATTCGAGATGTAATTGTGCTAGGGGTAAAGCTATCACATAGAATGATGTTGTTTGAAATGATATTGTTCTTGTGCAAGAGGGAAAACTAACACGGCCAAGCTTACCCCCATGATGGGATGATTTTCGAGATCCGCTAGTGCTTGTGCAAGAGGGAAAGCTAGCACATGCTAGCTTTCCCCCACGGTGGAATCATGTTGTTCGAGATGTTCTTGTAATTTTGCAAGAGGGAAATCCAACATAAACTAGATTTCCCCCATGGTGGAATGATGTTGTTTCAAGATGCACTTGTGCTTGTTCAAGAGGGAAAGCTAGCACACACTAGATTTCCTTGACGCTAGAATGATGTTGTTCAAGATGGCCTTATGCTTGTGCAAGAGGGAAGACTAACATGTGAAAGATTTCCTGCATGCTAAAATGATGTTGTTCAAGATGCGCTTCAGCTTTTGCAAGAGGGAAAAGTAGCACGCACTAGCTTTCCCCCATGGTGGAATGATGTTGTTCGAGATGTGCTTCTACTTGTGCAAGAGGGAAAGATAGGACGTGCTAGCTTTCCCCCATGGTGGAATTCTTTTATTCGAGATGTGATTGCGCTAGGAGGAAATATAGCACATGATAGATTTCCCCCACATTGAATGATGTTGTTTGAGATGAGCTTGTTCTTGTGCAAGAGGGAAAACTAGCACGTGCAAGCTTACCCCCATGGAGGGATGATTTTCGAGATGCGCTAGTGCTTGTGCAAGAGGGAAAGCTAGCATGCACTACCTTTCCCCCACAGTGGAATCATGTTTTTCGAGATGTGCTTGTGATTTTGCAAGAGGGAAATCCAACATAAACTAGCTTTCCCCCATGGTGGAATGATGTTGTTTCAAGATCCACTTGTGCTTGTTGAAGAGGGAAAGCTATCACAAGCTAGATTTACTTGATGGTGGAATGATGTTGTTCAAGATGAGCTTATTCTTGTGCAAGAAGCAAGACTAGCATGTGCTAGATTTCCTCCATGCTAAATTGATGTTGTTCAAGATGCACTTGTGCTTCTTCAAGAGGGAAAGATAGCATGCCCTAACTTTCCCCCATGGTGGAATGATGTTGTTCGAGATGCACTTGTGCTTCTGCAAGATGGAAAGCTGGAACACGCTAGCTTTCCCCCATGTTGGAATGATGTTATTTGAGATGTGATTGAGCTAGGGGGAAATCTAGCATGTGCTAGCTTTCCCCCACATTGAATGATGTTGTTTGAGATGAGATTGTACTTGAGAAAAAGGGAAAACTAGCACATGCTAGCTTACCCCTATGGTGGGATGATCTTGGAGATGCGCTAGTGCTTGTGCAAGAGGAAAAGCTAGCATTTTCGAGATGCGCTAGCTTTCCCCCATGGTAGAATGATGTTGTTCGATATGTGATTGTGATTTTGCAAGAGGGAAATCCAACATAATATAACTTTCCACCACGGTGGAATGATTTTGTTTCAAGATGCACTTGTACTTGTTCAAGAGGGAAAGCTAGTAGACGCTAGATTTCCTTGACGGTGGAATGATGTTGTTCAATATGAGGTTATGATTGTGCAAGAGGGAAGACTAGCATGTGCAAGCTTTCTTCCATGCTAAAATAATTGTTCGACATGCACTTGTGCTTGTGCAAGAGGGAAAGCTAGCACGTGCTAGCTTTCCCCCATGGTGGAATGATGTTGTTCGAGATGCACTTGTGCTTCTACAAAATAGAAAGCTAGTACGCACTACCTTTCCCCCATGTTGGAATGATGTTATTCGATATGATCTTGTGATTTTCCAAGAGGGAAATACAACATAAAATAGCTTTCCCCCATGGTGGAATGATGTTGTTTCAATATGCACTTGTGCTTGTTCAAGAGGGAAAGGTAGCACATGCTAGATTTACTTGACGGTGGAATGATGTTGTTTAAGATGAGGTTATTCTTTTGCAAGAGGGAAGACTAGCATGTGCAAGATTTCCTCCATCCTAAAATGATGTTGTTCAAGATTTTCTTGTGCTTGTGCAAGAGGGAAACCTAGCACGCACTAGCTTTCCCCCATGGTGGAATGATATTGTTTGCGATGCACTTGTGATTTTGCAAAATGGAAAGCTAGCATGTGCTAGCTTTCCCCCATGTTGGAATGATGTTATTTGAGATGTGCTTGTGATTTTCCAAGAGGGAAATCCAACATAAACTAGCTTTCCCCCACAGTGGAATGATGTTGTTTCAAGATGCACTTGTGCTTGTTCAAGAGGGAAAGGTAGTACATGCTAGATTTACTTGATGGTGGAATGATGTTGTTCAAGATGAGGTTATTCTTGTGCAAGAGGGAAGACTAGCATGTGCAATCTTTCCTCCATGCTAAAATGATGTTGTTTGAGATGCGCTTGTGCTTGTGCAAGAGGGAAAGCTAGCATGCGCTTGCTTTCCCCCATGTTGGTATGATGTTGTTCAAGACGAACTTGTGCTTCTGCAATATGGAAAGCTAGCACAAACAAGAACAAGTGCATCTTGACACAACATCATTCCACCGAGGGGGAAAGCTATTTTATGTTGGATTTCCCTCTTGCAAAAGCTCAAGAACATCTCGAACAACATCATTTCATCGTGGGGGAAAGCAAGCGCATGCTAGCTTTTCCTCTTGCACAAGAACTAGCGCAGCTTGAAAATCATCCCACCATGGGGATAAGATAGCGTGTGCTAGTTTTCCCTCTTGCACAAGCACTAGCTCATCTCAAACATCATTCTATGTGGGGGAAAGCTAGCACATGCTAGCTTTCCCCCATGTTGGAATGATTTTATTCAATATGTGATTGTGCTAGGGGGGAAATCTAGCACATGTTATATTTCCCCCACATTCAATTATGTTTCTTGAGATGAGCTAGTTCTTGTGCAAGAGAGAAAACTAGCACGCACTATCTTACCCCTATGGTGGGATGATTTTCGAGATGCGTTAGTGCTTGTGCAAGAGGAAAAGTTAGCATGCGCTAGCTTTTCCCCACGGTGGAATGATGTTGTTTGAGATGTTCTTGAGATTTTGCAAGAGGTAAATCCAACATAAACTAGCTTTCTCCCATGGTGGAATGATGTTGTGTCAAGATGCACTTGTGCTTGTTTAAGAGGGAAAGTTAGCACATGCTAGATTTCCTTGACAGTGGAATGAGGTTGTTCAAGTTGAGATTATTCTTCTGCAAAAGGGAAGACTAGCATGTGCAAGCTTTCCTCCATGCTAAAATGACATTGTTTGAGATGTGCTTGTGCTTGTGCAACAGGGAAAGCTATCATGCGCTATCTATCCCCCATGGTGGAATGATGTTGTTCGAGATGCACTTGTGCTTCTGCAATATGGAAAACTAGCATGCGCTAGCTTTCTCCCATGGTGGAATTATGTTATTCAAGATGTGATTGCACTAGGGGGAAAGCTAGCACATGCGAGCTTTCCCCCACATTGAATGATTTTGTTTGATATTATCTTGTTCTTGTGCAACAGGGAAAACTAGCATGCGTTAGATTACCACCATGGTGGGATGATTTTCGAGATGCGCTAGTGCCTTTGTAAGAGGGAAAGCTAGCATGTGCTATATTTCCCCCATGGTGGAATGATGTTGTTCGAGATGTGCTTGTGCTTTTGCAAGAGGGAAATCCAACATAAACTAGCTTCCCCCCACTGTTGAATGATGTTGTTTCAAGATGCACTTGTGCTTGTTCAAGAAGGAAAGATAGCACACACTAGATTTCCTTGATGGTGGAATGATGTTGTTCAATATGAGATTATGCTTGTGCAAGAGGGAAGACTAGCATGTGCAAGCTTTCCTCCATGCTAAAATGATGTTGTTCGAGATGCTCTTGTGGTTGTGCAAGAGGGAAAGATAGCACACGCTACCTTTCCTCCATGGTGGAATGATGTTATTCGAGATGCACTTGTGCTTATACACAATGGAAAGCTAGCACGTGCTAACTTTCCCCCATGTTGGAATGATGTTATTCAAGATGTGATTGTGCTAGGGGGGAATCTAGCACATGCTATCTTTCCCCCACATTGAATGATGTTTAAGATGAGATTGTGCTTATGCAAGAGGGAAAATTAGCACGCGCTAGCTTACCCCCATGGTGGGATGATTTTTGAGATGCGCTAGTGCTTGTGCAAGAGGGAAAGCTAACATGCACTTGCTTTCCCCCATGGTGGAATGATGTTGTTCGAGATGTGCTTGTGCTTTTGCAAGAGGGAAATCCAACATAATCTAGCTTTCCCCCATGGTGGAATGATGTTGTTTCAATATGCACGTGTGCTTGTTCAAAGAGGGAAAGCTACCACACGCTAGATTTCCTTCATGGTGGAATGACGTTGTTCAAGATGAGCTTATGCTTGTGCAAGAGGAAAGACTAGCATGTGTAAGCTTTCCTCCATGGTAAAATGATGTTGTTCGAGATGCGCTTGTGATTGTGCAAGAGGGAAAGCTAGGATGCGCTAGCTTTCCCCCATGGTGGAATGATGTTTTTCGAGATGCACTTGTGATTGCGCAATAGGAAAATCTAGCACACAGTAGCTGCACCCCATGGTGGAATGATGCTAGATTACTCTATGGTGGAATGATTTTGTTGGAGATGCATTTTTTCTTATGCAAGAGGGAAATCTAACACATGCTATCTTTCCCTCATGGTGGAATAATGTTGTTCAAAATGCACCTATGCTTGTGCAAGAGGGAAAGCTAGCACACACTACCTTTCCCTAACTGTGGAATGTTGTTTGATATGCACCGTTGCTTGTGCAAGAGGGAAAGATAGCTTTCCCCTACAGTCAAATGATGTTATCTGATATTTCTTTGTACTTGTGTAAGACAAAAAGTTAACATGCGTTAGCTTTCCCCCTCAGTGGAATGAGGTTGTTCTAGATGCGCTTGTGGTTGTGCAAGAGGGAAAGGTAGCACGTCTACCACGGTGGAATGATGTTCGAGGTGCTTTTGTTCCTTTGCAAGATGAAAAGTTAGCACATGCTACCTTTGTTTTATGGTAGAATGATTTTGTTCAAGATGCACTTGTACTTCTATGAGAGGGAAAGATAACATGCACTAACTTTCCCTTAGGATTGAATGATGTTGTTTGAGATTCATTTATGCTTGTGCAAGAGGGAAGGCTAACATGCACGAACTTTCCTCCATGATGGAATGATGTTGTTTGAGATGCGTTTTTGCTTGTGCAAGAGGGAAAGTTAGCACACACTAACATTTTCCTATGCTAGAATGATGTTTGAGATGCAATTGTGCTTGTGCAATATGGAAAGATAGGACATTATAGCTTTCCCCTACACAGTATCTTTCCCCCATGGTGGAATGATGTTGTTTGAGATGCATTTGTGCTTGTGGAAGAGGGAACGCTAGCATGCGGTAGCTTTCCCGCACAGTGGAATGATATTGTTTGATATGCACCTGTGCTTGTGCAAAAGGGAAAGCTAGTATGTACTAGTTTTCCTCCATGGTGGAATTATGTTGTCCAAGATGTGTTTGTGCAAGATGGAAAGCTAGCACGCGTTAGCATTCCCCCACTCTGAAATAACATTGTTTTAGATGTGCTAGTGGTTGTGAAAAACATAAAGTTAGCACGTGCTAGCTTTCCCCCATGATGGAATGATGTTCGATATGTGTTTGTGCTTGTTCATGAGGAAAATTTAACACATGCTAGTTTTTACTTATGATGGAATGATGTTGCTCGAGATGCACTTGTGCTTATGTAATAGGGAAGCTAGCACACACTAGCTTTACTTGAAGTTGGAATGATGTTCTTTGATATGTGCTTATGCCAGAGGGAAAACTAGGATGCACTAGATTTACTGCAAGGTGGAATGATGTTGTTTGATATACACTTGTTCTAGTGCAAAAGGCAAAGCTAGCATGCACTAGATTTCCCCCATGGTAGAATGATTTTGTCCGAGATGTGCTTGTGCAAGACAGAAAGCTAGCATGCATTAGCTTTCTTCCATTGTGGAATGATGTTGTTCTAGATTCTCTTATGTTTGTGCACAAGGGAAAACTAGCACGTGCTAACTTTCCCCCATGGTGAAATGATGTTTGAAATGCATCTGTACTTGTCCAATAGGGAAAGTTAGCACACACTAGTTTTTTTTACAGTGGAATTATGTTGTTTGAGATGTGTTTGTACTTGTGCGAGAGGGAAAGTTAGCATGGGTTAACTTTCCCCTATGCTAGAATGATGTTTGAGATGAAATTGTGCTTGTGCAAGAGGGAAATATAGCACATGCTAGATTTCCCCTACACGCTAGCTTTCCCCCATTATGGAATGATGTTGTTTGAGATGCACTTGTGCTTGTGAAAGAGGGAAAGCTAGCATGTGTTAGCTTTCCACTCCGGTGGAATGATATTGTTCGATATGCACTTGTGCTTGTGCAAACGGGAAAGCTATTACGTGTTATTTCCCCCCCACGATGGAATGATGTTGTCCGAGATCTGCTTGTGTAAGATGAAAAAGATAACATGTGTTAGCTTTCCCCCACATTGAAATAATTTTTTTTTAGATACGCTTGTGGTTATGCAAAAAAACAATTTAGCACGTGCTAGATTTCCCCCTCGATGGAAAGATGTTCGAGATGTGTTTGTGCTTGTCCATGAGGGAAAGTTAGCACATGCTAGTTTTTACATACAGTGGAATGATGTTGTTCAATATGCACTTGTGCTTGTGTAATAGGTAAACTATCACACACTAGCTTTCCCCAAAGGTGGAATGATGTTTTTTGATATGTGCTTGTGCTAGAGGGAAAACTAGCATGCACTAGCTTTACTCCAAGGTGGAATGATGTTGTTTGATATGCACTTGTTCTTGTGAAAGAGGGAAAGCTAGCACTTGTTCTTGTTCTTCCATGGTGGAATGATGTTGTTTTATATGCTCTTGTGGTTGTGCACAATGGAAAGGCAACACGTGCTAGCTTTCGAAACCCCATGGTGAAATGATGTTCAAGATGTATCTGTGCTTGTCCAAGAGGGAAAGTTAGCAGACACTAGGTTTTCCTTACAGTGGAATTATGTTGTTTGAGATGTGTTTGTACTTTCGTGAGAGGGAAAGTTAGCATGTGTTAACTTTACCCTATTCTAGAATGATGTTTGAGATGCGTTTGTGCTTGTGAAAGAGGGAAATATAGCACGTGCTAGCTTTCCCCTACACGTGCACTTTCCCCCATGGTGGAATGATGTTGTTTGAGATGCACTTGTTCTTGTTCAAGAGGGAAATATAGCACATGCTAGCTTTCAACCCCAATGGAATGATATTGTTTGATATGCACTTGTGCTTGTGCAAAATGGAAAGCTAGTACGTGTTACCTTTCCACCAATGGAATGATGTTGTTTGAAATGTGTTTGTGCTTGTGAAAAAGTGAAAGTTAGCACATGATACCTTTTCACCACCGTGGAATGGTGTTGTTTGAGACATCTTTTTATCAGCTCTAGAGAGAGAGAAGAAGATCTATGACTATGAAAGAATAATTTTATTTAAATATGACATTGTAATCAGATTTACACTTGTTCCTTTCTTAGATAGAAATTGATCAGTAATTAGTTTTCTTTCACTATATAATGTTGTTTTTGGCAATGCACTTCTGCTAGAAGGAAAGCTGGTGGGTGCTAGTTTTCCTCAATGAACA
>JZKD02S2410520.1:0-28643 GCA_000966675.3 Picea glauca
CTTTGATGTGACTTGACCTCATTGACATATCAACCAAAATCCCCCTAAGTAATGTTTTGTGATGCAAAGACTCCCCCATTCAAAGAGACTTGACCCTATGTAGACACACTCCCTTCTCTATGGGCCATTAGATCTTCAATTCTTATTTGTCCCATGATATCCATTCCATCCCCTCCTAGAAATCCCATGTTGATGTTGACAACCTGACCACAAATATTTTCTCCAGAAGAGTTTTGTGAAGTTGAAAAACTCTAGATTTGTTTTTCTTTATTATTATAGACTTACAAAAGTGACAAACACCAAAATTAAATGTGAATTGAATATGTGGGAACTTGAAATTGTAGAAAACAACTTGTAGAAATAAAATTATTGGAAATGAATGAATAAATTGAGTTCTACTATAGTAAACACTAACTCCCCTCCCCAAAAAAACCTTAGGGTGGTTCGGCGGGATGGGGGCCATATAGGGTTTTAATAAGGAAACATTCACCCAAGTCTTTTTTAGTGTGTTGTTAAGCTATGCTAGTTGTCCTATGCCCTCACCAATAATATACACCACCCTACATGGTTCATGCCAATGAATTCTTAATTTCCCCGAGTGTTTCCAAAACTTGTTGTCACACATTAAAATTAAATCCGCCTTTGTAAATTGCTTATGTTAGATATGTTGGTCATGCCAGTATTTTTGACGTTTTTTCTAGACCATCTGATGGTACCTGGGAAAAACTTGACATTCTTCTAGTTGCACTAACATCTTCAAATTGTCGTGTGACTTCAATAGGCCAATCATTTGCGTAGCAATATCTACATGTAAGCTTGGTGTCAAATAATCAAGTTACATCACTGCGTCCATGCCATAGACCAAATTAAATGGTGTGTGTTGCATGAGGGTTTTACATGTAATTTGATATACCCACAACACTACAAGAATCCTCTCATACCAATCATCTTGATTAATGGAACACACTTTGGTCAATACACATTCTAGGATCTTATTGAATGCTTATGCCATTTCATTGGCTTGTGGGTGATATGGTCTCATCGTATTATTATGGATCATAAATAATTTTACGAATGCAACAACCGCTCCCCCGATGAAGTGTTAACCCTAGTCACTGGTTAGGCTACGGGGAAAATTTGAATTTGGAAACTATATGCTCAAAAATAAACTTGGCCACAGTTTTTGTTGAACAATTTGTAGTAGGTGTAGCCTCGAACCACCATGTTAGGTAATTTGTATCTATGACAATATACCATGTCCTTGAATACTATGTCGATTTTTCTTATGGGAGTGATAAAATCCATTGCCCAATGTTGGAATGGATTGTCTATGAAAACTAGTTGCAATGGAATTTCATCTCTTAGTGAGGGCCATCCCATTCATTGCCACATATTGCATTGCTTGGTGTAGTTTGCATGGTCTATAAGGAGAGTCGATCACCACAATATTTCTTGTAGATCCTTCCTCATTGTGTTTTTTCTATCATACTACCCCCCTCCTTTTCCATCATGTGTCTCCTAGAGTATCACTACATGCTTATGGTCCATCACACATAGGTGTATAATCCCATCAACATAAAACTTGTACAACTATCATGTGATGAGTTGATAATTAACAAAACATAACATCAATTGTTGTATGCTATTCATATCCCATGGGCGCTAACCATGTACTGAGGAATTTAACGATCTCAACAAACAATTCTTGAATTACCTCCATGTGAAAGAGATCAACATCAAGCGGTTCATCCATTTTTCCCATAGTTTCCCCATGTTTCACTCGAGATAGATGATCATGCCCAACATTATACTTATTTTTTTTTACAACCACTTCAAAATCAAATTCATGTAACAATAATAACCAATAGCAGATCTAAACTTCTAAAATTGTCTTGTTAACTAAATATTTTAATGCAAAATGATCCATGAAGAAATTAATGGATGACCTAATAAATAATTCTAGAACTTCTGAAGCACATATACCATCACCAACCCTTTGTGTTCTATTGTTATATAATTCCACTATTCCCAAGATAAATTACATCTTACAAAATACACTAGATGGTCCAAGTTTCCTTAGCTAGGTTGGGATACCACATTTTTGAGTGTTATCCTTGATGCATCAACATGGAAATGAAAAATTCCACTCCAATTTGGGAAGATGAGGATTGACATTGTGACCATCTATTGCTTCAGTTCAACAAACCCAACTTTGGAGGTTGTTGTCCAAACACACATATCCCCTTTTTGCAACAACTCTTCCATTGTTACCATAAGATCTCATAGCCTTTGATGAATATCCAATAATACTTGGTGTGCCCCAAAGTAGACTACAACATCGACATTGTACTCGACGTAGTTAATTTGACAATCACTGCAATCTTGGTGGGACCCACTACCAACCCCTCATTACACACATTATATGTCCCATCAATATGTTGAACATTATACACAAATACACTGATTGATGTTTAGTGACAACTGCATCTGCCAACACACATCTAACATGAGGTGGAGGTTTGTGGTGTGATCCTTAAGTAGGTTGTACATCATCTAGTCATCCAAGTATACTTCAACAAACTTGTGAATATATTCCTTAAAATTTGCAGCTACCACCATGGAAAACATCATGGGAGAATTCTTCAAGCCGAAGGGTATCACAATACGAGAATACATTCGTGATTTTGTATATAATGTAGTTTTTTCCTTGTCTTCCTCTACAATGTGGATTTTATGATAATCGGAGAACCCATTTATGAATGAGAACACTTCATTTACAAAAACCTTCTCCAAGATTTCATCATTAAATGGGGTTAGGAAGGGGTCATGGATGCAGAATTCATTGAGTCCATGAAAATTAAGACACATGTAGATTCAACCTATCTTTTTTCCTTGTATCATGATCAAATTGATCTAATTGGACCCATTAATCATGAAGATTAATGCTACATCCAACATCTTATCTTTTTCTTGATTTACCTATTCTTTGTTGTGTGGGTTCTTCATGTATTATTGATCTCACATTGAGCTTCAATTTAATCCTCATTTATCCTACTTCACCTGCAACATATTTTATTTCAGAAAAGCTCCATGGGAAAAAATACATGTATTTTTGTAGTAGAGATACGATCTCTGTGACTGTATATTCATCCCAATAGTCCCTTATCATTGCGAGCTTTGGCTCATTCTTAGTCCCAATATTTACATGTTTTTTTTTTAGTAGCTCATGGTAGTGCATTGGGCTATTGGTATTCCTTGTATATTACATAATATGTTAAACTTTTGATTCCTCAAACCATAGGTTCCATAGATCCTTTGTGGGGTTGATGTTAGCCTCTGTATCTAGGGTGGACACCAACTTTTGCATCTAATTCTATTTCTGCAACTACATGGTTATCTCTTACAAACATATCCTTTATAGTTTTCAGCTATGTGATGACAACCTCTATGGGATATTCCTCTATGGAACCTACAATCAAGAACTATGGGTGCCCCATCTACGAGAAACGTTGAATGCACCGAAACACCCCTACATATAATGTTTCTATCTAATAGTATTGGAAAAAAGCACAAAACCTTTCTTGTAATTCTAGCCAATGTTGCGTATGCTACCACATTTCTTGATACTAATAGTAGCTCCCTTGCAATAGATCTAAGGTGTGCACAAATTTATGCACTCATATCTAGAGTGGAATAACCTAAATCATCCAATGGATTTCACAACGATCTACAACTCTACATGGGTAATATGTTCCATCGAACCATAGAGATGAATCGACATGACTAGACTTGTCGATTTTTGGTGGGACCTTGAATTATAATAGAAAGAGAGTCTACACTTGCTGCTATTTCCCATGAATGAAACACTATCTTATGCATTACCCACCATTTTACTAGGGTATTTTCTAAACAAAATTCTATAACCACAATTCTTTACATGGGCATGATTTATGTTTCAAACTCTTGCATGGTGATCATGCCGTGAAACTTTGGCAGATCCTTTATCTCTATGCCAATCCACCAACATACCCACAACAATGCACACCTTCAAGTTAATTGTTCATAGTTTCCATTTTTCCACCAGTTGAAATTTGCTTTTGAATATATCGAGAATGAGTAGACATTATTCCAACTTATCTCCCCATATAATGTAGGGTTATTAATGCAATCTTCCCAATGACTTGTAATAAGAGTATATATCTTATCTAGGATGTTCTCATCCAAAAATTCTTCCACCAATTTCATAAATCACTCATGTAGTGTGGTGTCCAATGGTTACATGAATCTATGACAGTCTTTCTCAAATGGAATTTTCCTCTGCTTTGGTTTAGGATAACATTGTTATCTAAAACCCAAATGATCCCTAACAATGTAGGGTATGGATCATTCTTATCCAATATCTCAATCACCTAAAAATCAACATAGGTCTTCATACCATTGATGTCAACCTCCATTTTCTCCAATATAATAATGGGGAAGACCCATGACTGGTTCACCAGTCACAACTGTATGGGTGAGTATACCAAACTTTGATTTCCCATGAATTTCTAGGATTTATTTTCTATACTAGTCACATCGGAAACTAGTTCGAGCATGACTTGGTGTACCTCATATCCTTCGATCAAATCGTTAAGTTGAAATTATTTCCCTAACTACCTTCTTTTCACCTGGTGTAACGATCAATCAATTGTTAAAGCAGGTTGTACTAGAAACCATGCAAGTATTACTTTGAGATTAGCCATAGCTTGATCATCTTCCAATATCCATAGAAAGGTATTCAACCACCCTAGATCTATTTCTTCACTGTTTTCACCTATAAGTATTGACATTTTCTTGGTGATAGAGTCAAGGTATGTGGTCCCTCCATAGACATTGGGTCAACCATCCCTTTACCTACAATTTCCTTCATGACTTATACTACATATAATGAAAACTCCTTTTTTCACACAAGGTCGAACATTGGTTCCTTCTACAAGGCTCTATTGATTAGTCCCTAATATATGGCTCCAACATCTATGATTGTCTTGGCTCCACCATGAATTAAAATATTGATGCCTATGTACACCTCATGTGGTTCATGAACACCAAGTATCAACGACTCTAAATTAACCATGTTCACATTGAGTTGTTATTTGTCTTGTGTCTCCCATTTCTCTATTAGCTCAGACTGTCCTCAATGTTATTCCCAATCTTACTATAGTGTCTATAGAGATGATGACATGTCTATGGAAAAATTGCGTGCAATATGTCCCACTTCATTATAATTAGAGCACCATGGTGTATGATGGTTCACATCATTCCTTGGTGCCCAATTGTCCTAATTTCAATTTTGATTATGACCATGATTTTTGATTCCCCCTAGGTCTATTGCAAAAAAAATCTTTTAAAGTCTCTCAATGAGAAGAGATAATGCATGATAGTCCTCCACATGGTGAGTGTTTACCCTGCAAAATTCACAATACTACTACCATAGTGCTATTATATTTCTGTAGTAACGAACCATGATGTGGGTCATACCTTGAGTTCCTGTATATCTCATAGAGTCCTACATTTTCTTTACTTTGCATGGTTCCCAAGAATGGGTTAGCTACTACCATGACATATATCTGAGTCATGGGGTAGTCATTTTGCAAGTGGGCTTCAGTTCCACATAATGTGCACCATAATTCATTTCTTCCACACAACTTGGCGCTTGTCATCTCCCAAATCTACTACGTTGATGTTTTCAACTAGTAATAGAAATATGCTAGTCCTGGAGTTAATCATTGGACTAAGGCTTCTACCAATCCACTTGTAGACAACTACATAGTGAATTTCAATTCTTCCCTTTGTGTTAATGTCCATTCTTGTAACAAAGGCATGCACAAGTGAGGAACAAGGTTGCTAATAAACCATTCCTTCTGTTGCACCTCTTGTATATTGTAACTCACTCAACTTATCAAATCCTAGAACCACTATTCATACTCTCCAATGGTATCTCCCTACTTAATTTCCTTAACTATGCAATGCTCTATTGTTCTAACTTTGGTTTCTGAAACTCCTTCACAAATTCTGCCTTTAACTGGATCAAAGTCATACATGCAATGCCAAAGTGTTTTGATTTCATTCATGTACCATTGCAATGCCCTTTCATGCAAAATTGTTTGGAATTGCACCAATTGGGTTGTATATGGTGCTCTTCACACATTGCAAATGACATCATAGAGGAATTGGTGCTACTCTACTTCCTCATTACCCATGCCATGAATAGAGGTAACAACATAGACGATTCATTTGATTGGGCCACCATTCTTTGATGAATTTGAACCAACACAAATCTTAGGGGTCCTAGCTATTGGGTCATCAATGCTGCACCTATGGAAACACTTAAAAAACTATATAGTACTAAAGACAACTTTTGACTCCCTTGGGAGGTCACCCTGGCATTGTTCACAACCATTGTAGCATGATTACTTGAACTACAAATCAACCACACACTTGCACTCTACACAACAACAATCACATGATCTTGAAAAATTTCAAAAGATGTAGGGGGTAGGATACATGATGGATAAACTTAACTACGATTCTAATTTGATTCCCCAAGGGTATGGCAATAAGTAGGTTTAGAATACTAGAACACCACAAACTCAAACACATCTTCAAATGCCTCTTCTTGGTTTTGTGAATCCATGGTTGTATAAATAACACCCAGGTTGGAATACTTAAGCATCCCCCTCTATGCTTGCAATATAAGTATATGCATCCCCCACATGCTCATGTGGTCACCACCTTATATCTTACAAATTTCTCCTCTTCACAAACACATGTTCTCTTCTCAATCACACACTTTCTTGATCTTTACTTTTGGGACTAGCCAAAGCTCCTTGAATTTCTTGTCTCATCCTCTACATAACTTCACACTCTAGATGTAGTTTAGGACCATCACCGCTCATTAATAAATCTTTCATGGTGTGAATATTTTCCATTTTATTATGCCACCAATATTCCACATTCTCACCAAGTCTTTGTTGTCACTTTTTTCATTCTCTTTTAGAGTATGATGTCCTTTATCATCACCAATCCTTCAATAAACTTACGACACCAAATCTACAATTCGGTCCTCCTACCATTCAACCACCCAACCTAGGGCTTAGACTTCCATTTCTACCATTAGGTCCTCTTGCCCCATTCCATCATCACCATTTTTATCCACAATGGTATTTCTTCTATCAATATTTCACATGGTTCTTTCTTAAACAATTCAAGCACCTTGATTGAAGATTGATGACATTATATCATAAATTCCAAAGAACATCCTTCTACTACACCTCTATATTAGAAATCCACTACTCGGGTCACTTTCTGGTCATATTGTTGAATATTTATGAAATTTTCGATGGTCCACTTGACTCTGTGCACTTAACACTAATGCCCATGCACACCTGTCTATCCATTCATGCAAAGTCACTAGAAATTATGCCCAAATTATTTCATGCAAATAGTTGAACAAGTATTTCTATTTAAATATTGAAACATCCTCCCCTATGTATGTGCTTTCTTAGCAGGAAAATTCATGAATCCTTCCTTCAAGCCAATCTTGAACCTTGGCCTTCTTTGGCCTCAACCACATTGCTAGTACTATGCATTGGTTATGGTCCCAAAATCAAAACTGTGTTGTTGGCTTTGTGATAGGCCCAATGTTGGCGTAAGGTGTCCAACAATGGCCCAATGTAGTCTAGTGTGGCATCATATTCAACCTTCTAAGAGGAATTAGGTCTTAGAGTGTTAGCAATTTAGTGGGGGTAAATTTCCTTATGAGCTTAGTTACATTCATTCAAACCATTAGAACTAATGGAATTCATATTGATAACAAAACACACATAGATCATCTAGATACATTAAAAAATACAAACACATAGTCAGAACAATGATCCATTAGATTAACAACATGCATGAAATTACATAACTTCAACATAGAGCGATCACCAAGAACTCATAACAAGAAAAATCCCACTGGGGAACATAATGGGGAACATGCCAAATATAACCCACTCATACAAATAGATTACATAAGAGTTTTCATATTTAGAGACATGCACATGGTGTCTACAAAACTGGGCACATAGGATATACAAGATGGCTCCCTAGGTCCACGTACACATGTTTCTGTGGAACCACTTACTTAGGATTTTTTGGAACCACATACTTAGGCTTTTATGATTTCACTACTTTTGTGGATTCATCTTCTGTTGAATTCTTCTCTATGCCAAAACTTAATCAAAACTAAGCCACAATAGAGATCTTATATTGGAAAATGATCTAGTATCTATTGGGTTGTAAAATCCTCCAATGGTCCTTACTGTAGTTTCCAAATTACAGTTTATCATTTTCTTTATATTAAATCCTTCAAAATGGATGTGTTTTATCTATTTCCTTTCACTTTTCTTCAAATACTCATAGATTTCAAATAATAAATGTCTTTCATACAAGTGTGTGTAAATTGAGAATTTGAGAGAGAGAGAGAGAGAGAGAGAGAGAGAGAGAGAGAGAGAGAGAGAGGACTTTTATTTTAGAAAATCTCTCTCCAACCGAGTTCTTGTGTATTACTGCATTTGGATTTTTTAATTATGCATCTATGCCCTTAAATTATTATGTAATGCATACTTAATATAGATTAGATATAATATCATTAAAAATGATTGAATATTAAAACATAAAATGAAGTAATTTTGACAGTACTTGTTTCTTGGGGTGTCTAATGCCTAGGGCTAGCTAATCCGAGGTGGTAGCAAAATTGCATAGATCTATACTAGCTAGATTTGGTTCATGTTTTTAAAGGTAAACTAAACATTAATCCTTAATCATTACCCATAAAAAACATATAATTCAAGAGAACAATCACCGTGATTTACATTGCATGAGACACATTTGTGGGAAATGCATTTTTATACTAGATGTATGCCAAATACTTTATGTGAGATACCTACTTATGCAATTGAACTCATAAACAATATGGTTCCCACAAATTGTTTGAAAGAATTCCTAAACAAGATGTTGTTTCATAGAATGCAACCTCATAATGGCCACCCCCACAAAGCATTTCCAATTTTCAATTAAGTAGTTCAAAGCATTGGTAGTTTTCATTTTGTTGGTTCCATTCATTTTCTATGGTATGTCCCACCCGAATTACATAAGTTTCAAAGAGATAAGATTGGGTAGATGTTTTAGAGATTGTGGAATAATAACTATTCCTCTAACGTGGAACCTAATCCACCACTTATGTCATTTTTCGTAAAGTAGTTCGATAAAAAATAAAGAAAAAACAAGAAGTTATCCCTAAAGGGAATATGAGTAAAANCTTTGATGTGACTTGACCTCATTGACATATCAACCAAAATCCCCCTAAGTAATGTTTTGTGATGCAAAGACTCCCCCATTCAAAGAGACTTGACCCTATGTAGACACACTCCCTTCTCTATGGGCCATTAGATCTTCAATTCTTATTTGTCCCATGATATCCATTCCATCCCCTCCTAGAAATCCCATGTTGATGTTGACAACCTGACCACAAATATTTTCTCCAGAAGAGTTTTGTGAAGTTGAAAAACTCTAGATTTGTTTTTCTTTATTATTATAGACTTACAAAAGTGACAAACACCAAAATTAAATGTGAATTGAATATGTGGGAACTTGAAATTGTAGAAAACAACTTGTAGAAATAAAATTATTGGAAATGAATGAATAAATTGAGTTCTACTATAGTAAACACTAACTCCCCTCCCCAAAAAAACCTTAGGGTGGTTCGGCGGGATGGGGGCCATATAGGGTTTTAATAAGGAAACATTCACCCAAGTCTTTTTTAGTGTGTTGTTAAGCTATGCTAGTTGTCCTATGCCCTCACCAATAATATACACCACCCTACATGGTTCATGCCAATGAATTCTTAATTTCCCCGAGTGTTTCCAAAACTTGTTGTCACACATTAAAATTAAATCCGCCTTTGTAAATTGCTTATGTTAGATATGTTGGTCATGCCAGTATTTTTGACGTTTTTTCTAGACCATCTGATGGTACCTGGGAAAAACTTGACATTCTTCTAGTTGCACTAACATCTTCAAATTGTCGTGTGACTTCAATAGGCCAATCATTTGCGTAGCAATATCTACATGTAAGCTTGGTGTCAAATAATCAAGTTACATCACTGCGTCCATGCCATAGACCAAATTAAATGGTGTGTGTTGCATGAGGGTTTTACATGTAATTTGATATACCCACAACACTACAAGAATCCTCTCATACCAATCATCTTGATTAATGGAACACACTTTGGTCAATACACATTCTAGGATCTTATTGAATGCTTATGCCATTTCATTGGCTTGTGGGTGATATGGTCTCATCGTATTATTATGGATCATAAATAATTTTACGAATGCAACAACCGCTCCCCCGATGAAGTGTTAACCCTAGTCACTGGTTAGGCTACGGGGAAAATTTGAATTTGGAAACTATATGCTCAAAAATAAACTTGGCCACAGTTTTTGTTGAACAATTTGTAGTAGGTGTAGCCTCGAACCACCATGTTAGGTAATTTGTATCTATGACAATATACCATGTCCTTGAATACTATGTCGATTTTTCTTATGGGAGTGATAAAATCCATTGCCCAATGTTGGAATGGATTGTCTATGAAAACTAGTTGCAATGGAATTTCATCTCTTAGTGAGGGCCATCCCATTCATTGCCACATATTGCATTGCTTGGTGTAGTTTGCATGGTCTATAAGGAGAGTCGATCACCACAATATTTCTTGTAGATCCTTCCTCATTGTGTTTTTTCTATCATACTACCCCCCTCCTTTTCCATCATGTGTCTCCTAGAGTATCACTACATGCTTATGGTCCATCACACATAGGTGTATAATCCCATCAACATAAAACTTGTACAACTATCATGTGATGAGTTGATAATTAACAAAACATAACATCAATTGTTGTATGCTATTCATATCCCATGGGCGCTAACCATGTACTGAGGAATTTAACGATCTCAACAAACAATTCTTGAATTACCTCCATGTGAAAGAGATCAACATCAAGCGGTTCATCCATTTTTCCCATAGTTTCCCCATGTTTCACTCGAGATAGATGATCATGCCCAACATTATACTTATTTTTTTTTACAACCACTTCAAAATCAAATTCATGTAACAATAATAACCAATAGCAGATCTAAACTTCTAAAATTGTCTTGTTAACTAAATATTTTAATGCAAAATGATCCATGAAGAAATTAATGGATGACCTAATAAATAATTCTAGAACTTCTGAAGCACATATACCATCACCAACCCTTTGTGTTCTATTGTTATATAATTCCACTATTCCCAAGATAAATTACATCTTACAAAATACACTAGATGGTCCAAGTTTCCTTAGCTAGGTTGGGATACCACATTTTTGAGTGTTATCCTTGATGCATCAACATGGAAATGAAAAATTCCACTCCAATTTGGGAAGATGAGGATTGACATTGTGACCATCTATTGCTTCAGTTCAACAAACCCAACTTTGGAGGTTGTTGTCCAAACACACATATCCCCTTTTTGCAACAACTCTTCCATTGTTACCATAAGATCTCATAGCCTTTGATGAATATCCAATAATACTTGGTGTGCCCCAAAGTAGACTACAACATCGACATTGTACTCGACGTAGTTAATTTGACAATCACTGCAATCTTGGTGGGACCCACTACCAACCCCTCATTACACACATTATATGTCCCATCAATATGTTGAACATTATACACAAATACACTGATTGATGTTTAGTGACAACTGCATCTGCCAACACACATCTAACATGAGGTGGAGGTTTGTGGTGTGATCCTTAAGTAGGTTGTACATCATCTAGTCATCCAAGTATACTTCAACAAACTTGTGAATATATTCCTTAAAATTTGCAGCTACCACCATGGAAAACATCATGGGAGAATTCTTCAAGCCGAAGGGTATCACAATACGAGAATACATTCGTGATTTTGTATATAATGTAGTTTTTTCCTTGTCTTCCTCTACAATGTGGATTTTATGATAATCGGAGAACCCATTTATGAATGAGAACACTTCATTTACAAAAACCTTCTCCAAGATTTCATCATTAAATGGGGTTAGGAAGGGGTCATGGATGCAGAATTCATTGAGTCCATGAAAATTAAGACACATGTAGATTCAACCTATCTTTTTTCCTTGTATCATGATCAAATTGATCTAATTGGACCCATTAATCATGAA
The DNA here is from genome assembly GCA_000966675.3 of Picea glauca. Lineage (NCBI taxonomy): Eukaryota > Viridiplantae > Streptophyta > Pinopsida > Pinales > Pinaceae > Picea > Picea glauca. The sequence goes on from JZKD02S2410520.1 coordinate 12,278, forward strand.
GATTAATGCTACATCCAACATCTTATCTTTTTCTTGATTTACCTATTCTTTGTTGTGTGGGTTCTTCATGTATTATTGATCTCACATTGAGCTTCAATTTAATCCTCATTTATCCTACTTCACCTGCAACATATTTTATTTCAGAAAAGCTCCATGGGAAAAAATACATGTATTTTTGTAGTAGAGATACGATCTCTGTGACTGTATATTCATCCCAATAGTCCCTTATCATTGCGAGCTTTGGCTCATTCTTAGTCCCAATATTTACATGTTTTTTTTTTAGTAGCTCATGGTAGTGCATTGGGCTATTGGTATTCCTTGTATATTACATAATATGTTAAACTTTTGATTCCTCAAACCATAGGTTCCATAGATCCTTTGTGGGGTTGATGTTAGCCTCTGTATCTAGGGTGGACACCAACTTTTGCATCTAATTCTATTTCTGCAACTACATGGTTATCTCTTACAAACATATCCTTTATAGTTTTCAGCTATGTGATGACAACCTCTATGGGATATTCCTCTATGGAACCTACAATCAAGAACTATGGGTGCCCCATCTACGAGAAACGTTGAATGCACCGAAACACCCCTACATATAATGTTTCTATCTAATAGTATTGGAAAAAAGCACAAAACCTTTCTTGTAATTCTAGCCAATGTTGCGTATGCTACCACATTTCTTGATACTAATAGTAGCTCCCTTGCAATAGATCTAAGGTGTGCACAAATTTATGCACTCATATCTAGAGTGGAATAACCTAAATCATCCAATGGATTTCACAACGATCTACAACTCTACATGGGTAATATGTTCCATCGAACCATAGAGATGAATCGACATGACTAGACTTGTCGATTTTTGGTGGGACCTTGAATTATAATAGAAAGAGAGTCTACACTTGCTGCTATTTCCCATGAATGAAACACTATCTTATGCATTACCCACCATTTTACTAGGGTATTTTCTAAACAAAATTCTATAACCACAATTCTTTACATGGGCATGATTTATGTTTCAAACTCTTGCATGGTGATCATGCCGTGAAACTTTGGCAGATCCTTTATCTCTATGCCAATCCACCAACATACCCACAACAATGCACACCTTCAAGTTAATTGTTCATAGTTTCCATTTTTCCACCAGTTGAAATTTGCTTTTGAATATATCGAGAATGAGTAGACATTATTCCAACTTATCTCCCCATATAATGTAGGGTTATTAATGCAATCTTCCCAATGACTTGTAATAAGAGTATATATCTTATCTAGGATGTTCTCATCCAAAAATTCTTCCACCAATTTCATAAATCACTCATGTAGTGTGGTGTCCAATGGTTACATGAATCTATGACAGTCTTTCTCAAATGGAATTTTCCTCTGCTTTGGTTTAGGATAACATTGTTATCTAAAACCCAAATGATCCCTAACAATGTAGGGTATGGATCATTCTTATCCAATATCTCAATCACCTAAAAATCAACATAGGTCTTCATACCATTGATGTCAACCTCCATTTTCTCCAATATACCAATGGGGAAGACCCATGGATGGTTCACCAGTCACAACTGTATGGGTGAGTATACCAAACTTTGCTTTCCCATGAATTTCTAGGATTTATTTTCTATACTAGTCACATCGGAAACTAGTTCGAGCATGACTTGGTGTACCTCATATCCTTCGATCAAATTGTTAAGTTGAAATTATTTCCCTAACTACCTTCTTTTCACCTGGTGTAATGATCAATCAATTGTTAAAGCAGTTTGTACTAGAAACCATGCAAGTATTACTTTGAGATTAGCCATAGCTTGATCATCTTCCAATATCCATAGGAAGGTATTCAACCACCCTAGATCTCTTTCTTCACTGTTTGCACCTATAAGTATTGACATTTTCTTGGTGATAGAGTCAAGGTATGTGGTCCTTCCATAGCCATTGGGTCAACCATCCCTTTACATACAATTTCCTTCATGACTTATACTACATATAATGAAAACTCCTTTTGTCACACAAGGTCGAACATTGGTTCCTTCTACAAGGCTCTATTGATTAGTCCCTAATATCTGGCTCCAACATCTATGATTGTCTTGGCTCCACCATGAATTAAAATATTGATGCCTATGTACACCTCATGTGTCTCATGAACACCAAGGATTAATGACTCTAAATTAACCATGTTCACATTGAGTTGTTATTTGTCTTGTGCCTCCCATTTCTTTATTAGCTCAGACTGTCCTCAATGTTATTCCCAATCTTACTATAGTGTCTATAGAGATGATGACATGTCTATGAAAAAATTGCGTGCAATATGTCCCACTTCATTATAATTAGAGCACCATGGTGTATGATGGTTCACATCATTCCTTGGTGCCCAATTGTCCTAATTTCAATTTTGATTATGACCCTGATTTTTTATTCCCCCTAGGTCTATTGCAAAAAAAATCTTTTAAAGTCTCTCAATGAGAAGAGATAATGCATGATAGTCCTCCACATGGTGAGTGTTTACCCTACAAAAGTCACAATACTACTACCATAGTGCTATTATATTTCTGTAGTAACGAACCATGATGTGGGTCATACCTTGAGTTCCTGTATATCTCATAGAGTCCTACATTTTCTTTACTTACCATAGTTCCCAAGAATGGGTTAGCTACTACCATGACATATATCTGAGTCATGGGGTAGTCATTTTGCAAGTGGGCTTCAGTTCCACATAATGTGCACCATAATTCATTTCTTCCACACAACTTGGCGCTTGTCATCTCCCAAATCTACTACGTTGATGTTTTCAACTAGTAATAGAAATATGCTAGTCCTGGAGTTAATCATTGGACTAAGGCTTCTACCAATCCACTTGTAGACAACTACATAGTGAATTTCAATTCTTCCCTTTGTGTTAATGTCCATTCTTGTAACAAAGGCATGCACAAGTGAGGAACAAGGTTGCTAATAAACCATTCCTTCTGTTGCACCTCTTGTATATTGTAACTCACTCAACTTATCAAATCCTAGAACCACTATTCATACTCTCCAATGGTATCTCCCTACTTAATTTCCTTAACTATGCAATGCTCTATTGTTCTAACTTTGGTTTCTGAAACTCCTTCACAAATTCTGCCTTTAACTGGATCAAAGTCATACATGCAATGCCAAAGTGTTTTGATTTCATTCATGTACCATTGCAATGCCCTTTCATGCAAAATTGTTTGGAATTGCACCAATTGGGTTGTATATGGTGCTCTTCACACATTGCAAATGACATCATAGAGGAATTGGTGCTACTCTACTTCCTCATTACCCATGCCATGAATAGAGGTAACAACATAGACGATTCATTTGATTGGGCCACCATTCTTTGATGAATTTGAACCAACACAAATCTTAGGGGTCCTAGCTATTGGGTCATCAATGCTGCACCTATGGAAACACTTAAAAAACTATATAGTACTAAAGACAACTTTTGACTCCCTTGGGAGGTCACCCTGGCATTGTTCACAACCATTGTAGCATGATTACTTGAACTACAAATCAACCACACACTTGCACTCTACACAACAACAATCACATGATCTTGAAAAATTTCAAAAGATGTAGGGGGTAGGATACATGATGGATAAACTTAACTACGATTCTAATTTGATTCCCCAAGGGTATGGCAATAAGTAGGTTTAGAATACTAGAACACCACAAACTCAAACACATCTTCAAATGCCTCTTCTTGGTTTTGTGAATCCATGGTTGTATAAATAACACCCAGGTTGGAATACTTAAGCATCCCCCTCTATGCTTGCAATATAAGTATATGCATCCCCCACATGCTCATGTGGTCACCACCTTATATCTTACAAATTTCTCCTCTTCACAAACACATGTTCTCTTCTCAATCACACACTTTCTTGATCTTTACTTTTGGGACTAGCCAAAGCTCCTTGAATTTCTTGTCTCATCCTCTACATAACTTCACACTCTAGATGTAGTTTAGGACCATCACCGCTCATTAATAAATCTTTCATGGTGTGAATATTTTCCATTTTATTATGCCACCAATATTCCACATTCTCACCAAGTCTTTGTTGTCACTTTTTTCATTCTCTTTTAGAGTATGATGTCCTTTATCATCACCAATCCTTCAATAAACTTACGACACCAAATCTACAATTCGGTCCTCCTACCATTCAACCACCCAACCTAGGGCTTAGACTTCCATTTCTACCATTAGGTCCTCTTGCCCCATTCCATCATCACCATTTTTATCCACAATGGTATTTCTTCTATCAATATTTCACATGGTTCTTTCTTAAACAATTCAAGCACCTTGATTGAAGATTGATGACATTATATCATAAATTCCAAAGAACATCCTTCTACTACACCTCTATATTAGAAATCCACTACTCGGGTCACTTTCTGGTCATATTGTTGAATATTTATGAAATTTTCGATGGTCCACTTGACTCTGTGCACTTAACACTAATGCCCATGCACACCTGTCTATCCATTCATGCAAAGTCACTAGAAATTATGCCCAAATTATTTCATGCAAATAGTTGAACAAGTATTTCTATTTAAATATTGAAACATCCTCCCCTATGTATGTGCTTTCTTAGCAGGAAAATTCATGAATCCTTCCTTCAAGCCAATCTTGAACCTTGGCCTTCTTTGGCCTCAACCACATTGCTAGTACTATGCATTGGTTATGGTCCCAAAATCAAAACTGTGTTGTTGGCTTTGTGATAGGCCCAATGTTGGCGTAAGGTGTCCAACAATGGCCCAATGTAGTCTAGTGTGGCATCATATTCAACCTTCTAAGAGGAATTAGGTCTTAGAGTGTTAGCAATTTAGTGGGGGTAAATTTCCTTATGAGCTTAGTTACATTCATTCAAACCATTAGAACTAATGGAATTCATATTGATAACAAAACACACATAGATCATCTAGATACATTAAAAAATACAAACACATAGTCAGAACAATGATCCATTAGATTAACAACATGCATGAAATTACATAACTTCAACATAGAGCGATCACCAAGAACTCATAACAAGAAAAATCCCACTGGGGAACATAATGGGGAACATGCCAAATATAACCCACTCATACAAATAGATTACATAAGAGTTTTCATATTTAGAGACATGCACATGGTGTCTACAAAACTGGGCACATAGGATATACAAGATGGCTCCCTAGGTCCACGTACACATGTTTCTGTGGAACCACTTACTTAGGATTTTTTGGAACCACATACTTAGGCTTTTATGATTTCACTACTTTTGTGGATTCATCTTCTGTTGAATTCTTCTCTATGCCAAAACTTAATCAAAACTAAGCCACAATAGAGATCTTATATTGGAAAATGATCTAGTATCTATTGGGTTGTAAAATCCTCCAATGGTCCTTACTGTAGTTTCCAAATTACAGTTTATCATTTTCTTTATATTAAATCCTTCAAAATGGATGTGTTTTATCTATTTCCTTTCACTTTTCTTCAAATACTCATAGATTTCAAATAATAAATGTCTTTCATACAAGTGTGTGTAAATTGAGAATTTGAGAGAGAGAGAGAGAGAGAGAGAGAGAGAGAGAGAGAGAGAGAGAGAGGACTTTTATTTTAGAAAATCTCTCTCCAACCGAGTTCTTGTGTATTACTGCATTTGGATTTTTTAATTATGCATCTATGCCCTTAAATTATTATGTAATGCATACTTAATATAGATTAGATATAATATCATTAAAAATGATTGAATATTAAAACATAAAATGAAGTAATTTTGACAGTACTTGTTTCTTGGGGTGTCTAATGCCTAGGGCTAGCTAATCCGAGGTGGTAGCAAAATTGCATAGATCTATACTAGCTAGATTTGGTTCATGTTTTTAAAGGTAAACTAAACATTAATCCTTAATCATTACCCATAAAAAACATATAATTCAAGAGAACAATCACCGTGATTTACATTGCATGAGACACATTTGTGGGAAATGCATTTTTATACTAGATGTATGCCAAATACTTTATGTGAGATACCTACTTATGCAATTGAACTCATAAACAATATGGTTCCCACAAATTGTTTGAAAGAATTCCTAAACAAGATGTTGTTTCATAGAATGCAACCTCATAATGGCCACCCCCACAAAGCATTTCCAATTTTCAATTAAGTAGTTCAAAGCATTGGTAGTTTTCATTTTGTTGGTTCCATTCATTTTCTATGGTATGTCCCACCCGAATTACATAAGTTTCAAAGAGATAAGATTGGGTAGATGTTTTAGAGATTGTGGAATAATAACTATTCCTCTAACGTGGAACCTAATCCACCACTTATGTCATTTTTCGTAAAGTAGTTCGATAAAAAATAAAGAAAAAACAAGAAGTTATCCCTAAAGGGAATATGAGTAAAACCAAATACTCCTCTAATCGTTGACGTGTTCCACACCAAGTGAATCCTCTTTGATAAGAAACTAGATTTATAGGTGCATTATGTTGGCTATCATTACAAAGAAAAAGTACTCATATGAGGCCCTATATCATTATCCACAAACAAGTAAACAAAATACATCATGTGGTCAATTGACTCCACCTCATGGATTGAGACCAATAATGATACAATAAAGAGAAGTCTAATGAATATTGTAACTATGAATCATTGAAATGCTAACCTTACCATGAAACTATATAAGTATGTAACAAAATCCTTGTTGGGAATGAAATGTAGCAAGCATTATCATCTATGGTGAGTTGGTGAGGTTCCTCAACTTATTAATGACATAAGCCTTTCTAGGAACCAAATGCAAGATTCAAACACCACAATATAAATTATTTACACTATATTTGATCAAAATTCATTTTCATGGAACACAATCATTGCTGGTTATTTACAGATTGGCTTCTCATATGAAGCCTTGACATTCTTCTTTGAAATGTAAGTCCTAGATGTAAAAATCAACTCAATCACCATGCTTAGTGTTCTTCTCGCATGTGCATACTTATTGGTTCTAGAACAAGGTAAGAAGATCCATGTAATATACTCATTGTTGGTTATTCCTAGATTCATCATCCCCATGAAGCCTTGACATTCTTCAATGAAATGCAATTTTTCCTAGGCATATAACCCAACCCAATCATAGTGGTTAGTGTTATGCATGCATGTGAAAATTTATTGGCTATGGAACGAGGTAAGTAGATCCATGGTTATATAATAAAAATTGGATTCGATTGTAATGTTTTTGTGGGAAATGGTCTTGTAGAGATGGAATGCAATCCGAGATGGTTGGGATAGAATTAGTAAAAACCCTTGTTGGGAATGAAATATAGCAAGCACTTAGTCCATGGTGACTTGGTTAGATTCATCAACTTGTCAATCAAATAATCCTTACTAGGAACCAGATGCAAGATTTCAACACCATAATGAAAACTGTTTACACCATAACCAATCAAAATTAATAGTCATGAAGTCTTTCATCCATCGTTATGCAATAAGAAGTGCACTTGGTTATGGAATTTGGGGCTCGAACAAAGTAAGAAGTGTATGTGGGAATTTTAGCATTGCCCAATAATTGTTCAAAATAATGCCTAAATGAGATGTTGGGTCATGAAATGCAATCATTGCTAGTTATTCCAAAACTCACATCCCCATGAAATCTTGACATTCTTCAGTTGGAATGCAATCATTGGTTCCNGTTCCCAAGAATGGGTTAGCTACTACCATGACATATATCTGAGTCATGGGGTAGTCATTTTGCAAGTGGGCTTCAGTTCCACATAATGTGCACCATAATTCATTTCTTCCACACAACTTGGCGCTTGTCATCTCCCAAATCTACTACGTTGATGTTTTCAACTAGTAATAGAAATATGCTAGTCCTGGAGTTAATCATTGGACTAAGGCTTCTACCAATCCACTTGTAGACAACTACATAGTGAATTTCAATTCTTCCCTTTGTGTTAATGTCCATTCTTGTAACAAAGGCATGCACAAGTGAGGAACAAGGTTGCTAATAAACCATTCCTTCTGTTGCACCTCTTGTATATTGTAACTCACTCAACTTATCAAATCCTAGAACCACTATTCATACTCTCCAATGGTATCTCCCTACTTAATTTCCTTAACTATGCAATGCTCTATTGTTCTAACTTTGGTTTCTGAAACTCCTTCACAAATTCTGCCTTTAACTGGATCAAAGTCATACATGCAATGCCAAAGTGTTTTGATTTCATTCATGTACCATTGCAATGCCCTTTCATGCAAAATTGTTTGGAATTGCACCAATTGGGTTGTATATGGTGCTCTTCACACATTGCAAATGACATCATAGAGGAATTGGTGCTACTCTACTTCCTCATTACCCATGCCATGAATAGAGGTAACAACATAGACGATTCATTTGATTGGGCCACCATTCTTTGATGAATTTGAACCAACACAAATCTTAGGGGTCCTAGCTATTGGGTCATCAATGCTGCACCTATGGAAACACTTAAAAAACTATATAGTACTAAAGACAACTTTTGACTCCCTTGGGAGGTCACCCTGGCATTGTTCACAACCATTGTAGCATGATTACTTGAACTACAAATCAACCACACACTTGCACTCTACACAACAACAATCACATGATCTTGAAAAATTTCAAAAGATGTAGGGGGTAGGATACATGATGGATAAACTTAACTACGATTCTAATTTGATTCCCCAAGGGTATGGCAATAAGTAGGTTTAGAATACTAGAACACCACAAACTCAAACACATCTTCAAATGCCTCTTCTTGGTTTTGTGAATCCATGGTTGTATAAATAACACCCAGGTTGGAATACTTAAGCATCCCCCTCTATGCTTGCAATATAAGTATATGCATCCCCCACATGCTCATGTGGTCACCACCTTATATCTTACAAATTTCTCCTCTTCACAAACACATGTTCTCTTCTCAATCACACACTTTCTTGATCTTTACTTTTGGGACTAGCCAAAGCTCCTTGAATTTCTTGTCTCATCCTCTACATAACTTCACACTCTAGATGTAGTTTAGGACCATCACCGCTCATTAATAAATCTTTCATGGTGTGAATATTTTCCATTTTATTATGCCACCAATATTCCACATTCTCACCAAGTCTTTGTTGTCACTTTTTTCATTCTCTTTTAGAGTATGATGTCCTTTATCATCACCAATCCTTCAATAAACTTACGACACCAAATCTACAATTCGGTCCTCCTACCATTCAACCACCCAACCTAGGGCTTAGACTTCCATTTCTACCATTAGGTCCTCTTGCCCCATTCCATCATCACCATTTTTATCCACAATGGTATTTCTTCTATCAATATTTCACATGGTTCTTTCTTAAACAATTCAAGCACCTTGATTGAAGATTGATGACATTATATCATAAATTCCAAAGAACATCCTTCTACTACACCTCTATATTAGAAATCCACTACTCGGGTCACTTTCTGGTCATATTGTTGAATATTTATGAAATTTTCGATGGTCCACTTGACTCTGTGCACTTAACACTAATGCCCATGCACACCTGTCTATCCATTCATGCAAAGTCACTAGAAATTATGCCCAAATTATTTCATGCAAATAGTTGAACAAGTATTTCTATTTAAATATTGAAACATCCTCCCCTATGTATGTGCTTTCTTAGCAGGAAAATTCATGAATCCTTCCTTCAAGCCAATCTTGAACCTTGGCCTTCTTTGGCCTCAACCACATTGCTAGTACTATGCATTGGTTATGGTCCCAAAATCAAAACTGTGTTGTTGGCTTTGTGATAGGCCCAATGTTGGCGTAAGGTGTCCAACAATGGCCCAATGTAGTCTAGTGTGGCATCATATTCAACCTTCTAAGAGGAATTAGGTCTTAGAGTGTTAGCAATTTAGTGGGGGTAAATTTCCTTATGAGCTTAGTTACATTCATTCAAACCATTAGAACTAATGGAATTCATATTGATAACAAAACACACATAGATCATCTAGATACATTAAAAAATACAAACACATAGTCAGAACAATGATCCATTAGATTAACAACATGCATGAAATTACATAACTTCAACATAGAGCGATCACCAAGAACTCATAACAAGAAAAATCCCACTGGGGAACATAATGGGGAACATGCCAAATATAACCCACTCATACAAATAGATTACATAAGAGTTTTCATATTTAGAGACATGCACATGGTGTCTACAAAACTGGGCACATAGGATATACAAGATGGCTCCCTAGGTCCACGTACACATGTTTCTGTGGAACCACTTACTTAGGATTTTTTGGAACCACATACTTAGGCTTTTATGATTTCACTACTTTTGTGGATTCATCTTCTGTTGAATTCTTCTCTATGCCAAAACTTAATCAAAACTAAGCCACAATAGAGATCTTATATTGGAAAATGATCTAGTATCTATTGGGTTGTAAAATCCTCCAATGGTCCTTACTGTAGTTTCCAAATTACAGTTTATCATTTTCTTTATATTAAATCCTTCAAAATGGATGTGTTTTATCTATTTCCTTTCACTTTTCTTCAAATACTCATAGATTTCAAATAATAAATGTCTTTCATACAAGTGTGTGTAAATTGAGAATTTGAGAGAGAGAGAGAGAGAGAGAGAGAGAGAGAGAGAGAGAGAGAGAGAGGACTTTTATTTTAGAAAATCTCTCTCCAACCGAGTTCTTGTGTATTACTGCATTTGGATTTTTTAATTATGCATCTATGCCCTTAAATTATTATGTAATGCATACTTAATATAGATTAGATATAATATCATTAAAAATGATTGAATATTAAAACATAAAATGAAGTAATTTTGACAGTACTTGTTTCTTGGGGTGTCTAATGCCTAGGGCTAGCTAATCCGAGGTGGTAGCAAAATTGCATAGATCTATACTAGCTAGATTTGGTTCATGTTTTTAAAGGTAAACTAAACATTAATCCTTAATCATTACCCATAAAAAACATATAATTCAAGAGAACAATCACCGTGATTTACATTGCATGAGACACATTTGTGGGAAATGCATTTTTATACTAGATGTATGCCAAATACTTTATGTGAGATACCTACTTATGCAATTGAACTCATAAACAATATGGTTCCCACAAATTGTTTGAAAGAATTCCTAAACAAGATGTTGTTTCATAGAATGCAACCTCATAATGGCCACCCCCACAAAGCATTTCCAATTTTCAATTAAGTAGTTCAAAGCATTGGTAGTTTTCATTTTGTTGGTTCCATTCATTTTCTATGGTATGTCCCACCCGAATTACATAAGTTTCAAAGAGATAAGATTGGGTAGATGTTTTAGAGATTGTGGAATAATAACTATTCCTCTAACGTGGAACCTAATCCACCACTTATGTCATTTTTCGTAAAGTAGTTCGATAAAAAATAAAGAAAAAACAAGAAGTTATCCCTAAAGGGAATATGAGTAAAATCAAATACTCCTCTAATCGTTGACGTGTTCCACACCAAGTGAATCCTCTTTGATAAGAAACTAGATTTATAGGTGCATTATGTTGGCTATCCTTACAAAGAAAAAGTACTCATATGAGGCCCTATATCATTGTCCACAAACAAGTAAACAAAATACATCATGTGGTCAATTGACTCCACCTCATGGATTGAGACCAATAACGATACAATAAAGAGAAGTCTAATGAATATTGTAACCATGAATCATTGAAATGCTAACCTTACCATGAAACTATATAAGTATGTAACAAACTCCTTGTTGGGAATGAAATGTAGCAAGCATTATCATCTATGGTGAGTTGGTGAGGTTCCTCAACTTATTAATGACATAAGACTTTCTAGGAACCAAATGCAAGATTCGAATACCATAATATAAATTATTTACACTATATTTGATCAAAATTCATTTTCATGGAACACAATCATTGCTGGTTATTTACAGATTGGCTTCTCATATGAAGCCTTGACATTCTTCTTTGAAATGTAAGTCCTAGATGTAAAAATCAACTCAATCACCATGCTTAGTGTTCTTCTCGCATGTGCATACTTATTGGTTCTAGAACAAGGTAAGAAGATCCATGTAATATACTCATTGTTGGTTATTCCTAGATTCATCATCCCCATGAAGCCTTGACATTCTTCAATGAAATGCAATTTTTCCTAGGCATATAACCCAACCCAATCATAGTGGTTAGTGTTATGCATGCATGTGAAAATTTATTGGCTATGGAACGAGGTAAGTAGATCCATGGTTATATAATAAAAATTGGATTCGATTGTAATGTTTTTGTGGGAAATGGTCTTGTAGAGATGGAATGCAATCCGAGATGGTTGGGATAGAATTAGTAAAAACCCTTGTTGGGAATGAAATATAGCAAGCACTTAGTCCATGGTGACTTGGTTAGATTCATCAACTTGTCAATCAAATAATCCTTACTAGGAACCAGATGCAAGATTTCAACACCATAATGAAAACTGTTTACACCATAACCAATCAAAATTAATAGTCATGAAGTCTTTCATCCATCGTTATGCAATAAGAAGTGCACTTGGTTATGGAATTTGGGGCTCGAACAAAGTAAGAAGTGTATGTGGGAATTTTAGCATTGCCCAATAATTGTTCAAAATAATGCCTAAATGAGATGTTGGGTCATGAAATGCAATCATTGCTAGTTATTCCAAAACTCACATCCCCATGAAATCTTGACATTCTTCAGTTGGAATGCAATCATTGGTTCCACATGAATTCTTAAAGGTCTTTAACAAAATACAAGTCCCGGGCATACAACCCAACTCAATTACCATGGTTAGTGTTCTTCCTACATGTGAAAATTTATCAGCTTTGGAACAAGTTAAGCATGTCATGGAATAAAATCATTATTGGTTATTTCCAAATTCGACATCCCCATGAAGCTTTAACATTCTTCAATGAAATGTTTAATGTAGGCTGTCTTGGGCATAAAACCCATCTCAATCATTGTGGTTAGTGTTTGGCCCACATGTGTATATTTATTGGCTTTGGAACCAGGTAACTAACGAGATTTTTAATTACCTTTCTAATTTCTCAAAAAGACATCTAAAAATATTGTGCATTTAATTATCAATTTGGGGCTTGTATGGAGCTTGTGAGTTACCGTGCACTATATGTGCATGCTACACTCTACTCTTCCACTTGTTTGATTTGTGGTTGTAGTATCAATGATTACTTTTGTAGTCAGAGAATATACAATTCTCAAGCTTTGGGAAGGTTCTACATAAATTCACACTTGAAGGAATTGAAAGCACACTTTTGTAGAAAAGTAAATATTAGACTTGCTAGAAAGTAAATGTCACACTTGCAGGAAATTAAATGTCACATTTGCAAGAATTGAAACACTTTTGCAAAAAAGTAAATATCACACTTGCAGGAAAGTAAATGTCACACTTGCAGGAAAAAAAAACAAACAATCCAATATAATCCTCACCAAGATGATCCCTTTTTCTACTCATACCAACAAATGTAGTCATTGCGTTAAGCACATTTATTCAATGACATAAAAGAATGCAACCCAATCAATTATTAGAAACAAATGAAAAAAGGAAATAGAACATGAATACTTAATTGCATGGATATATAAACACAATCCCACATGAGTAATCTAATTGCATGGACAAATTGAATCAACAAACTAGTTACATAATCAAATAAAAGAAATCATACCTGAATAGACAACTACATAATTAAATTATGCAACAAGAAATCAAAGAAGCTACCTAAACTACACGACACTCTGTTCTATTGGAGTGGGCCCTACCTCCATGAAATAGAGTGTTGATATTATTCTATATAAAAATTTACAACATAAATTAATTAAATTAATTAAGCTAATTAAAAAAATCAATCTGTTACAAATATGCAAAGAAAAGAAATGAAATGAATTAATTAGATCACACATTACAAAAATTATAAAACTACAATTAAAATAAAATCTCAATGAATTATTCTATTGTCATTCATACATTTCTCTAAGAGTACATCATGAATAATGGAAATAATGCTCTCTTTTATACACAAATTTAATGGAAACTAGAAATAACGAGTATCTAAATGAACCCACTTATGGATTTAATAAATTCCTAGTGGTTACAACAATTTTCTAAATATTGAATAGTTTCTAGCTTACAATTGTCAATTAACGAATAACTCCAAGATATTTTTCTAACAATCAACAAATAATAGATAAATTCCAAGAAATTTTGCTAACAATTAACAAATAATAAATGAATCCAAGATCTTTTGCTAAATAAATTCAAGATCTTGCCCAAGAATTCCAAGGTTCTTGGTTAACCACTAAAACTAATATTTAGTATTGGAATCACAAAATTATCTCCACATCTTTAATTTGCTTGGGTTAACATTACTGTTGCATGGATCCATAATTTTCATATAGAGTAGTAACAACATGGCTCATATTTCCGGTGTCATCTCACGATTTCGATGGTTCAAGATTTTGATTGTAGCATCATTCTTTGGACAAGTTTCAACACAAAATAGTTCCTTGGTGAGTTGCAACAACTTCTGTGAGGAGTTGTAAAAACTACATGGAAGTCGCAACAATTGCGTGGGAGCTGCAACAAGAGTTGCATCACCAGCTCAGAGTCACAACAACAATGCTCCCGAGTTACAACTATGTTCATATTCGTTGCAATAGTGCTTAGAGTTGCAACGATGTTATAGAGTTGCAACAATGTTCAAAGTTGCAACAACAATGCTCAGAGTTGTAGCGATGTTCCAGAGTTGCAACAATGTTCAAAATTGCAACAACTGCTGTAAGGAATTGCAACAACTGCGTGAGAGTTTCTACAGTTGAGTTGCAATAATGGGAACCAAAATACATCCTGTGGCAATATCACATTCTGCACAACAACCTATTTGGCACATTGTCTTTGCAGACTAACTCAAAGATAATTGCAAATATGATCATTTTCTAATGTTTAATCATAAATTCATGTAAAGTACTATAGAAGTGTAATGGAAACACATTAAGTCTAAATCTCGCACAATGATGGATTGATACAAGGTATAGGTAAGCGAAAAGGGGTTAAAGGTAGGGAAACGATGGTATAAAAATATGCCATTTCTAGAGCCCGTGAGTAACTAGATTCATGTTTATGCAATTAAAATTAATTTTCAATGTAATTTTGTTGTGGGTAGTATTCTTGTATAAAATTAGTCGACTCATAATATATATTTAATTTACAACTCTCCCTTATATTTTAAGTGGCATACCTCTCTCATATGTTGAAGGAAAGGCCATTTCATAAATGGTTTTAATTAATTTCCATTTTTATATATGCAACTAGATAATTTCCAACCCATATGTATTCTTCATTGAATGGTATTAAATGAATTACCTGGCATATATGATTTAATTAATGGTGTTCAAGTTGGAATTGGAGTATGATTATGTGCATAGGGAACTTGGAAGTGGACCCTTCACTAAATAAATGAATGCCAATTGAACCATGTATGAAATCATTATGTCAAGCTTAACAATAGTTACTTGATAAGCAAAAGTGCTAGTGACAAGAAGACCTATTATGGTTGCACTTCATAATACCTAGTATATGTGAAGAGATTTGGCCTAGAAAAAAAACACTTCAAACAAAACCCTTATTCTCATTGTAAGTTTTAAACTTGTGAAGTAAAGCAATGCATATAGATTCTAAACAAAACATAAATTAATCAATGGCTCATACACATAATACACATAGATTTACGTTGGAAACCCTTAACCGGGAGAAAACCAACTTTCCTTGGTGCCACACCTCTCAACTCTTCATTGTATTAATTTCACCATTCACAATACAATATATACACAATATTTTAGGTATTATGCAACTACGAAAACCCTAATCCATTCATCCAAGATTAATTTAGAAAACTGCTAAAAATAGCAAAAACCGCCCAATTTTTTTTTCGAGGCACTACCGTGGAGCCAAACGCTCTGCGTAACTAGGGGGGCAATCCCCCCCGAGGAAAGCGTTCGATGCACACAACACACAAGTTACTACTAGGTAGGGATCATCAGACGCAATCGTCAAATCCGATGCACCACCCCACACACACATGCAAATAATATAACACCTACCCAACACTCATACCTCAATAGTAGGAGCAAGCTTTGAAGTAGAGAAACATAACTAATTTATGTGTGCCTTCTTGGTGACAAAAAAAAAGAAACCAATTGACAGTCCTATTTATTATTGACATTGTTAGGGAAAAGGAATTTACAAGGTCTCTTGTTCTTATGGAAAATGCTACATTGGAGAGACTTGAAGATTGTTTCAAGTAAGGATCAAGGAACATGAAGCATAAATTAAGAGTGAATGTGTTC
>JZKD02S2410531.1:18490-28641 GCA_000966675.3 Picea glauca
CCTTATTGGTTGAATTTCCTTCATGGATTGACATGTTTAAGCTCTAGGATCTACCCTTAGATAAAAGGGTCCGACTCTGATACCAATTGTTGGACAACTGAGAGGGGGGGTGAATTAGTTGTTACCATGCTTAAACAATTGTGCTTCTTTTAAAATCTTTACAAGGCACTCAAAGATGATCACAATAATGCAGAGAAATAAACAAAGGCACATTCAACATCAGTCACATAAATGAGAAATACAGAGACAAATAATTCCTAAGGAAACCCATATAGGGTAAAAACCTCATTTTCTTTATATGATAAGTATTATCTACATTCTTTACATTATCATACATATGAGCACCAACTCATTGTGAGGCTACAACCTCTATTTTTGCAAGATGCAACTTGCTGAGAGCACCGACTCTCTATTTTCTCTAGCACCCACTAGAAAGAAGCACCGACCCCCTGGTTTCTCTAGCACCAACTAGAAGGAAGCACCAAATCCCTGGTTTCTCTAGCACCAACTAGAAGGAAGCACAAACTCCTTGGTTTCTCTAGCACCAACTAGAAGGAAGCACCAACTCCCTATGTTCAAGCACCCACCTGAACCTTTGAGGATACTAGTCCATCCTAGAACCTCCCAACCACCCGAATTATCAATTCTTTGTTACTGAAACTTATTACAATGATATAACATTATTCAATGGCTTACCAGCCTGATTGTTGTTCTGTTACGCTGCTCTGCCCTGTCTGCATCAGTGTGTTCTGCACACCCCTTGCACTTTCTGTTATTCTTCCTTTTATACTCTCTGCACCATATCCCTTCAATGAAACCTTCCTCTACCGTGCATTTCTTCTCCTGCGCTCTGCCTCCTTGTTCACGCTTGAATCTTAATACATAGTGATGACCCTCTCTCTTCTTTATTTTCCATTCTTATAGTCTCTATTGTCTTTGTGCATCTGCATGCTCACTCCGTGCCGAATTCCTCCACAAATCGAGTGCTCTGTCTGTTCATCATCATGACTCTTCAGCTTCTCTGGTGGTTCCCACCATGTGTCCATCATCACTGCATGTTCTGTTGAGATTTCTCAACCTCCCTGGTAGTTGAGACTCCTTGTCTTCTTTGGCACAGTCTAGCTTATGCCTTCCAAAGTTTGGGGCGCAAATGCACCTTTTGGATATGCAACGAGCAAATCTGGACGACCAGAATCTATGCTCCCAGATCTATGGTTGGGATTGGATTCCAGAGCCCCTCTGCCATTCTACCTTTAAGCGGAGGGGGGGGTGGTCTGGAATTAGGTGTGCATCTCTTGAGCTGCCAGGATTAGAGTGCCCGGATCAATGATACTCAAGCGATTCCGGACCCCCTTTGCCATTCTTCCTTTAATTAAGGGGGGGGGGTCCGGAATGGTGGGGTATTGACGAAGGGCCCCATTCCTGTCATGTCACCTTTTGTATCATTCTCCCCCCCCTTGATGTCTGTTCTCCACCTGACCATGCGAAAAGGCTTGTTCCCTTTAGCCCCTCCTTTTCCTTCGACATCTGTCCATCTCCCAATTTCTGAAACTCTGAAGTGGTGTAAATCTACTGACGTCACATGTGGATTGACACGTGTTGAATACTACCATGTGTCGCTCTAATTCGTGAATTACATGTGCCTGAAACATTGAATCAGTCTGACACTTTTCATTACCTAGTTGTGCCACGTGTTCCTAGCTGATGTGAGTCAGATCGATGGTCCAGATCACATCTTGATCTGATGACTATGATTAAATTGCAATATCGCATATCGCAATTTCGACACTCTTGACGTTCAGTGTTTTTGTCACTTCAAAGTCCCGATCCACAAAACTCCGTGATGGAGTCGTATCAATGGTCCAGATCATATCTTGATTTGATGGTTGCAATTACGTCGCAATTTCGCATATCGCGATATCAGGATTCTTGATGTTAATATTCTTTGACATCTCCAACACTTGATCCTTGAAACCCCGAAATGGACTTGGATCAACGATCCAGATTCAATCTGATTCAATGGCTGTGATTAAATCATGATTTCGACATTCTTGTTGCAGTGTTTCTTTTCCCTCTCCATGTCGCGATTCGTGAAACTCCGATATGGAGTTGGATCAACGGTCTAGATCTGATCTTGATTTAATGACTGTGATTAAGTCACGATTTATCATATCATGAAATCAGGATTTCTGTGGATGATATTACTTGACATCTCCAACTCTCGATTCCTGAAACTCCAACATGGACTAGAATCAACAGTCCAAATTCAACCTTAATATGACGGCTGAGATTAAATCGTGATTTCAGATATCGCAATTTTGAGAGGTTAGGGAACATCGTTCCTTTGACTCTCCAGTCAACGAACTGATGATCTATCCCCACGTGTCCTTCCTAAACATGGATGATCCTCCTTCTTTTGGGATTTTTTGAGCCCTCTACAACTTGCACTTTAAAGAACGTGCAGGCTCTCCTTGATCCAACGGTGGTCAGACCCTGCACTCAGATCTAACGCCCGAGATCTATCCTCCATATCTACGCGCTCCTCTTGTCTACATTGAGATCTGACGGTCATCGGGAATTCAGGATGGAATCCAACGATCACTGACCCTTCTCCTCCAATCTTATGCATCCTCCTTACTTGGAAGAATTTCTAAGTGTCAAAGGCCTCGACCTTTGATCCGCCTGTGATCCTAAGTACGCTATCTCCCTTGAGCTTTAGCCATGAGTTAACCTCATCCCTGGTGCACACCTACGCACTGCATTCGACTCTGCGCTAGTTCCTCCTGAGCTTACTTTGTTCCTGTTTTTCCATCGATGCACACTCTGATCCTTCCATCAATGACAAGCACATACTACCTATAAAGCATGCCAACCATCCTCTGCACTATCTCTTCTAATCTTCTTGAGATTTCTTTGTAGCGTCTTCCCAAACTACTTCTGATGCCCGTCTGTTACATTATTCCTATACTCATGCCATCTTCACTGTTGTACTTTCCATCAATGACAAGCATACGCTACCTGTTAAACATTTGCCAACATCATACATGTGGAAAAATGCTTAAATGGTGAGTTGTACAAGCCTTCTTCCTTCCAAGAGCATGAAAATTTGAAACTTCACAACCAACAGATCGAAAAATGAAACAAAGTAACAATGCTAGGGTGAAGGCCGATAGGGACAGTATGGAGTGACGTGCAGTAAATGCACATCGCTTCCATCACCTAACCTATTCAATTCTAAGTATGAGACAACACAACAAGCATTACATTCACCAATCAATTAAACCATGTATTCAATGCCAAACCATTGTGAAATCTGCGACGATATCCATTGCATAGTACACCACCCAATATCATTTACACATTAACCCTTGCCATAACTCCATGCCATAACACATATTGAATTTCTATATGTGACCTATTCAAATCTAATGAACTTTTCATAGCCTACTAACCAACCATAGCACAATAGTTAGGACTAACACTAACATCCTTTTACTTTTCCATTCGAAATTGCATATAATCCTTTATCGTAGCTCAAACATGTAACTTCTTTCCCTCTAGGGTTTTTTCATAGGTTTTTCTTTCTTTGTTTTGATTATGATACCATTAAAATATCTCTTGCATATATGTGGCTAGGTAATCAATCAAAAGGATTAGTGACAAGGAAAAATCATAGCAACTGTAAATAACATGCTCCTCATAATCATGTAACTATTTTGTATCACAAAATCATTCCACAAAAATGCATCATCCACCTGTTACCATGTCAAAATGAAACCAAGACTGCATTGTCAACAATGTAGGACTGTGTAGGCAACATAAAAAACAACAACAAAACATGTATAATATGTCTATCCTTGTGCCTCTAGTCTACAAGGGGGTCCCACTTACTAGTATTATATTATTAGCATAGTTAAAAAATAGGGCCTTAGCAATACTTTGCAGGCATAATTGATCGTTACAATTTTAATCTTCAACATGCCATTTGAAGAGTGCAATTGGTCATACAGGGTATTACAGGAAGTTCATAAGGGGATATGCACAGATTACTACACCAATGGAGAATTTTTTTAATAAGGACACTAAGTATAAGTGGAATGGTGAATGTTAGTATAGTTTGGATATTTTGAAGGAGAGGATGGTTACTGAACCGATTTTAGTGTTTCTAGACTGGTCTAAATAATTTCATGTGCATGTGGGTGCACCTGCAATAGCATTAAGAGAAATATTGACACAACTAGGAGAATGTGATATAGATCACCCTATTGCATTTGCAAGTAGGAAGTTATCAGATTCAGAACATAACTATAACACTACAGAAAGAGAAGGATTAACTATGGTATATGCTTTGCAGAAATACATACATTACTTTTTAGGACAACATTTCAAGATGTTTACAGATCATTTTGGGCTGAGATACTTATTTAATAAGATAGTGTTGGGGGGAAGGATATGAATATGGCTACTTTTATACCAAGAATTTGACTTTGAAGTTGTGGTGAAACCTGGAAGATTGAATGCAGGACCAAATCACTTATCCATGATAACTAACCTAGTAACCTGGAAGACAACTTCCTATATGCACAATTGTTTTCAGTACAAATAACTGATGAGTATTTTTATGACATTATTGAATTTTTTAGTACAGGATTTGCACCAAGAGAATTTACTACTGCGCAAAAGAAAAATTTGGTGGTCAAAGATTTAGACTATCAATTAATTGTAGGCCATTTATACAAACTTGGAGGAGATAACATCTTGAGAAGATGTGTGATGGAGCATGAAAGGCCTATCATTTAGCAGAGGTGAATGAAGGGATTTTTGGAGGACACTATGCAGGAAAATATACCACGAATAAGATTTTACGTGCAGGATTATGGTGGCCAACAACTCATAAGGATTCAAAGGAATATTGTTAGAAGTGTGAACTCTATCAAAGATTTGGGAAGCCATCTAGGAGGGATGAGATGCCATTGATAGCTTAGGTTACTTTGAAAGTATTTGATATGTGGGCAGTATACTTTGTAGGTCCAATTAATCCACCAACAAGAAGATCAAGAGCTATATATATTATTACAACGACATAATACTTGACCAGATGGGCTAACGAAACACCAGTAAAGGATTGCAGTGTAGAGATTAAAATGGGATTTTTATTTGAACATGTAGTGACAAGGTTTGGATGTCCAAGAATATTGATGAGTGATCAGGGGACTAACTTTATTAATAATACAATTGAGGAAATGCTTGAAGAGTTTAAGATCCATCATCATAAGAGCACTCCTTATCACCCTAAAGCTAATGGAACAATGGAAACCTTTAACAAGATTTTGGATAATGCCTTGACTAAGATTTCTAATGTGAATAGGGATGATTGGGATTTGAAGGTACCAATAGTAATATGGGCTTATATAACTACATGCAAGAAGCTAACAGGGAAGACACCCTTTAGATTGGTATATGGATAGGAAGTAGTAGTTCTCTTAGATTATTTGATACCAAGTTTGTGCATTGCAAAATTTACAGATATGATAGAAAGGGGCACAACACAGGAAATATTGGCTCAACTTATGGAATTGAAATAGGACATAATCATAGCATATTTCCATCAAGAGGTGCAGAAAGCGAAGGATAAGGCATGGCATGACAAACATATCAAGAAGAAGAATTTTAAGGAAGGATATATGGTTGTCCTCTATGACAGTGAGTATTTGAAATACCTAGGGAAGCTTAGAATGCATTATCTAGGGCCATATCGAATAAATTATGTCACAGATGGAGGTGTTGTACAACTACAAGACTTAGCATCCAAGGAAGTTCAAGGACTGGTGAATTGTAGTCGACTAAAAATGTATAGGACAGATGACCCACTAACCCTCAGTAGTTGCAGTGCAACAAAAAGACTTGTACATATTATATATAGTAGGAAGAAAAAGAAGAAAAAGAAAAGATAAAAATAGAAAAAAGAAGAAACAAGAAGATAAAAATAGAAAAATGAAGAAAAAGATAAAAAAAAAAAGTAGTTAGAGGAATAAAAGAAGTGTGTAGTAGATAGAAAGCTTGGGTGACAAGAAGTAAATATATTGCACGTAAGATAATGATGAAAGAAGGAAGTACTAGTGTGCTAGAGATATACGACAGTAGAAAAATACAACGCACTGGAAAAATGAAACAATTGGGAAAAAGAAAAATCGGTCATTGGAAAAAGAAGGAACAAAATGAACATTTATGACAGTCATCAAAGTGTTCCTAGTAAGATTTGGAACATTTATGATAGTTAATGAAGCATGATCATAAATCTTTGACAACACTTTAGAAGAAAAATTAGGGTTTGACAAGCCACATTGTGAATTCAAATGAACGTAGAGCTGAGCAGTGAGAAGTGAAGAATGCACGGGTGATTTAGTAGGCTAACACTGCGATTTCAAATGCAAACTCATTTATATTCCAAGATGATGGCACCACCCAAATTCAGATAATTCAACCATATGTCGAGGATAACCTGCAGGAACAACAAGTCACCATCGAAGATAACAATGGAGGCTGAAAACCCTACACAACCGAAGGGAGTGGTGGATGTCGATGTTATTCCTTCCTCGGAACCGACGAGTCCTACATTGGTCGAGGATAAAAATTAAAAGTTTCATATTGACCCCACCAAACACAATAGTAGAGACAAACCCGATGTAGGAAATAGTTCATCCTATAGAAGAAGTGGATGAGGAAAGGATTGAGTCCGACGAGTTGAGGACTCAGGCTGGCATAGAGAAAGCACAAGAGGAACAAACACCAGCAGTAGATACCATTGCATAGAAGGAGTCTGGTAGAAAGGAAGAGGAGTAAGAAAAAATATATCAAGAGGAAGGGCCCTCAAGTTCACTAGTAAAGGGGAAAGGAAAAAAAAAGGTCTAGAGATCCCTGCGCAAGAAATAAGAAGTAACCATTTTGTTACCTTGCATACCAACAGGCGTAAATATTATTGTAGACTTACTTCGATGCGTAGAAAAAATGCACTATTCATAACATGATGTCAAGGACATAGATAAATTCCTAGAGTTCGTGCAATGGGTATACTTAGAAAGAAGAGGGGTCAGCGTGATAGGAGTACCCATAATTGAACCTAAATAGTGGACACAAGGGTTATAGAACACATTTATCATGAACCTGTTAGAGATCCCGCACTTTGGCAGGGGAAAGGATGTAAATAACCACATCAAGCAGTTACTAGTAATCATGAATGGAGGTATTTTGTGGTTGGACACAGAAGTTTCCATAGACATTGATTTGATAGAAAAAATAGCAGGTCTTCCCACCAATGGTGAGCCACCTGCATAGTATCTAGATGACAAGACCAAGGAGAAATCCTTGGTAGAAGAGATAAATCAAACCTATGGGATAGAGAGAGGAACTAGAGGGATCATCATCAATAGGATCAATGAATCTACAACAACGCTAGCAACAAAACTAATGCCCTCTAAATTATTCAGGAAGTGTCGAAAGGAGGAAGTACCAACATGTGTGATAGAAGTAGCCACATAGAGCACACAGAGAATTGTGTTAAGTTGTGGCCCATATTTTCTTAACTTATTTTTGGATGATTTCAAGGATGCCCAACATGTAGGGACAGAGTTACATTACTCATGAATTATAATATTAATTGCATTAGTGGGTTGGAAGCACCCCAAGTACACCATGTTTTATTAGAGATCTGGAAGGTTTCGCACAACGCAATATGAATCACTATGGCACACAACAATCACAAAATACAAACAGACAAATAATAATATATTCAAGACATACATTGAATAAATATGGGAAAAGATGGCAGAGACTTAGAGGATACCACCAGAGGTGGTGGAGGAGAAAAAAATGATAGAAAAAGTTAATGCATCGTGGCATAATATGTGGATCCAGGCCAAAAGGGATCCAAATAAGGAGTGTTTGTAGATGGGATACTGCGTCATAATAAAAGAAGTCCTAGAAGTGATAAAATACTGGAAAGAAGAGTGGAAGGTTCTAGTAGAACAACAAAAGGACAAACATCCAGCAAAGGACAAGCAACAAGCAAAGGACAATGATCCAGATGGATATCGGTGGCCACCCACCTTTCTAGCTAGCTCAAAATAGATTTCTAGCAATTTTGATAATTTACTATTTTTAGCAGTTTTTCGGGTCTTGAACTTCCGAAGCCATTTTGAGGCCGTAAATGACTTTTTTTGGGGTGTGTTGTGGTCACAAAATTTCATCATGAAATTTTGGGCAATTGTTGTAGTCCTCGGATAAATATTTCCAATGGGATATCATACGCCTAAAACATATATCGTATGCAAAAGTTACGACCCCGGGAAGTTGATGTACTTAATTACCCAAACGGGGCCCACTTTTGGTGCTTCATCTCCTAGGGTTAGGTTTTTGGATGTTTAGGGTTTTTGAAACTCCCGTTTATTGTAACAAGGCCTTGAGAGCCTCATTGTAATCATCTTCTTGTGAATGAGTGCAACCGTCATATCTCTTCTCAGAGATAAGCCACCACCATTCCAACAAGCTTGTTTTTCGCTGCATTTTATATTTTCAACTTATTTGCTTATTGAATAGAAAACCAGTTTTACTGTATCTCTATTATTATGTGTTAAGCATCTGGTAATAATCTGTAGTCATTTCATCCTGCTCATAAAATCTGGATCAGACAAACAACCAGCATAAGCAAGCTCATCATGAACGAAAAGTACCCCATCAACAAATACAAGAACAAAAATAGGGTGCACAAATCCAACATGGGGAGCGCAAAAACAAAGAATAATACTATTACCAAGCCAGTCACACAAAAAAAGGACCGCGCAAATACTACTAATGGAACGGCATAGAAGAAGGATAACATCCCTGTGTAGGAGGGACATGCAGGAGGGGACATACTAGATACCCCAGAAACAAAAGATCCAACACATTCAAGGGCACCAAAGATAATGGTTGTACAAACATGTGGAGCATGCAAGAAAATGAAAGCACGCAAGGAAGTCCCGAAATACACCATAATAGAGTACAAGACCACACCGTAGATGAATATGAGGATCCATAAAAACAAAGAGAAAGGATAATGCAAGAGCTAACAAAGGTCAAACAGGTATTAGAGTAGATACGGGTTACCAAGGCACAACATGAATATGCAACACAACAACAAACAACGCAGAGTCAGGAAGCAACAATGAAGATAACCGCATTGGCCAGTAAGAATTTAAAGTCGACTAAAGACATGCTACAAATAAAATAGGACTTGGTGTAGACACAACTCAAGGACGCTGAATAGATATATTTGGTATTGGCGAGGATACCAACAAAATAATTATATAATTTGCATATGAGTGTAGCACAAGAGGTTCAATCAAGAGCAAGGACGTATGCAACAAACCTAACGACATCCAGGGAAGCTAAGGAAGTGTTGGAGAAAATTCTTACAGAAGTGAGATTGGAACAAGAGGAAGAAAAAAAATGCACGAATAAACTAGAGAAAATACTTGAGGAAGTCTTTCCAACAATTTTGGAGAGCGCACTAGTAGGAGAAATCAACGCAGAAGAAAAGCTACAGAAGATAACACAGACAATGGAGGAGTAAAAACAAGAGATAGTAGAGTTGGTTGGAAAGATAACACCAAACACACCCCCATAATTCAGATTAGAAAGGGAACAATAGGAAATAGAACAAGCATATCTTCTTTTGATGTAATTCAAGGAAATATTATAACTTTACAAGAGGACAGTGCAAATATGGACAAGCCTAGAAGAAGATGAGAAGATCTAGAAGCTGGAGCATAGAGAAGAAAATTTGAACACATCAGTTTAGGATTTAAAGTAGAGGCTGAAGAAAATGACCATCTTGGAAAAACTAAGGGTCCAACAGGAGATGAAAAACCCACAAGCAGAAGTAAAGACAATCTAGGAGGAACCACAGATTAGACAAGCTTAGTTGGAGCCCCTACAAGAACAAGAAAAATAGATGATAACATCGTTGGAAACAAACAGAGAAAGCATGGAAAAGGCGCACTTAGAAAGCATACAAGTGCTAAAGGAGAACATCACAACATAGGTCATGGATACCTTCATAGAAAAAACATGTAGATGAAGGAAAAAGGGGATGAACTAGTGAAGAAGTTCCA
>JZKD02S2410542.1:13760-28641 GCA_000966675.3 Picea glauca
TACTGAACAACAAGTCGATTCCAATGAAATGGAGTTTGATCTTTATTTTTGCTGTGTGATATGATCTGGTAAGCTTTGGTTCTGATGGCTACAATGTGTGATTCAAGCCATGATGTGTTATGGATTTCATTTAGTGGACGAAGGATGCCAACACTGACATTGAAATATTTGTAGTTGGAGCAAATGTTGCCACCAACTATGGAGGACGCAAAAAATGGGAACGTGAGGAAGAGGTGTTTCTTTGGGGAAGTTGTTGGACTTCTGAGAAAGATATTGAGCCTGTAGATTGTCAGATCTGGGTTACCTTTCTGAAGCTTGTCAGGGAGAAGAAGACGCATATGGTGCATAGAAAGAAGGTGCATCAAAAGGAACGACTCATGTTGGATTCATGAGCTAAGAGAGCCGAAGGACTAGCTCAACGACATAAGACCTGACCTGCTCGTGTGATGTCGAAAATATATTTTGTTGTTGTCTAATGTAAATGTTTTTGTTGTTGTTGTTGTTTGGAAGTTATTTGGAATGGCCATGTAGGTCTCATCTTGTCAATGGATTTTGTCAAGCCATTTGAGTCAAGTTGCATATGCCTATCTGAATAAAAAGTTATCATGAAAATCTTAGAAAAAGTCATGTAAAAATTGTTGGCTTGAGAAGTTGGAGGTGCATGTTCGATGATGTTATCTCACACCTCAATTCTTGAAAATAGAGAGTTTGTCATTATAGGTCTCGGTGGAAGAAACGTTAGGTTGCCATCATAGTGACATTTGGTTTGGTAAACTATTGTCACAAGTTTGTGTTTGTGTTGGAACTAACCATTCTTACAACACACAAGTTTTATTTGCAAAAATCATTAAGTACCTGACATTATGAAGACAAAATCACGATGAAGTGAAACAAGAAAGTACAGAAGAAGATGCAAGTAGAAGAGAAAGATGACTCCAGATGAAGAGGTTAGACAAAAGGTATGCATGGGGATGAGATGTAATGGGCTTGTAATTTGTTGGGCACTTAGTAAAAGCATTTAGAATACTTGTTGTACTTGAGATGTAATGATGCATAAGTGTTGAAGGGAGTGCATGATCGGTTGTACCCAACATCCCAAATTTTTTTGGTCCAAAGTTGTAAAGCTTTGCCACAGGCAAGTTGTATTCCCCAAATGTTTTGTAAGCCCTGTTGAGTCAGACCTACATGGATTAGTGTGGTAGCACATGTAATCATGTAGCGTGTATGCCTCTTATGCAAAGAGTGGATGTGGCATTCAATTGTGGAATTAACCACTAAGTAGGTACGAGGGTGGCAGGTGTACTCGTATGCTAGCTTGATGTTGAATCGAGGAAGTGAAATCTTCGATTAAGGGAGGAATGTGAAATGGAGTAATCTCAAATGTGAGAAGGGACCAAGTTGTAATTAAATGAGAGGTAAACATGTTCATGAACCATGTAGGTGAAAAGGATTCCTAGAGAACTAGCGAGTATAGGGGATGACACCATATATCTCGGTAGATGGATTGCTTTCTATATGGACATTAATGATCATTTGGTTGTAGTTACAAGAGGAAGAAGAAGAAAGCTCGAGGATGAAGCTGATAGTGAAGAAATCCCAAGCGAGTGTGTGCATTGTAAATCAGTGTCCCCATCATGAGGTTCATGGTTAGCCGAAACCATCTATGTGCAAGGTTCGTGGTCAGTCGAAACCATTTGGGTGTGATGTTTGTGGTCAACCAAAACCATCTGTGTGAGGTTTGTGGTCATGGGAAACCACTTGAATATTGTAATGGTTAGGGGTAAGTCGCAAAATCCCAAGGTGATTTATGATGAGGGGAAGCTAGTGAAATGAAGCAGTACACTGAAGCCTAGACATATGAAAAACATAAAGATAACATTGAAGACATATATTCGTTAAGGGGGAGTGTTAGAATTAATTCATACATGTTGTATAGGAATCCCATGACATTACCTATTGAACATGTAACTAGAGGACATGACCTATTAGACTAAGTTAGAACAAGTTAGTAAGGAGATACACAAGTCAAAGGAGTAGTTGAGCACATGGCTCAAGAAGATAGGGATAAGGATATGCTAGATGGATATAGTGGATCGGTTGAACCAGAGCCCTTGATCTCTGAGCAAGATAAATGGTTGATATTTGCTTGACATTGTATAAATACATGTGTTCTGTAATGTAATAGACAAGCAAGTAAGCAAGTGGATTAATCTTTGTGTGTACTCCCTCCTATGTCTCTCTCATATTTTATTAGTTGGGCATATTATTTTTTGTAGCAATCGCCCCACACCTGATATACTCTATATTCTTATTCTTGTCTTTCCACATTACGAAGAAGGAAGGGACTTTCTCTTTAACCCATTTTTATTTTATACATTTCTGTTGACATATGGATTTTCTTTGGGAATTCTAGATCGATATCAGTATTTCGATCTGGAAGATTTCATAAAAGATACACGGGTATTTACCATAATGCCTATGCAATGTATTTGTATTTGATTTTCTTTTAATTTGGGAACTGAGTTCGTTTGGCACTATACACCAAGGAAATCCTCCAAATTGGCTACCCCTACAACATAATGTGAATGGGACGAGGAATATACTTCTAGAGAAGCAAATATCATATGTAATCGGTCTCAACTCTTGACAATAAAAACATAGGTCAAGTATTGAGGTTCAACATTGCCAGTTATAGGCATTTGATATAATGTTGGAGTGAATTAGCTAGTCGAGAGAACCAAAGTTACGAGTTAGACATTTTAATAAAGCATAATTGTAGGGTGTTGCGGAGGCACATTTTAACAAGAAACAAATTAATCTTTTCTACCTATTGATGATCATAAATAGAAAAGGTTTGCATTGAGACTTGCAGAGAGAGTAGAGACCAAATTTTGTTTTCTGCCAAGGATTTGTGTGGACGAAACAAACAAGCCATAGGCCCATCGTTTCTGGATCACTTATCAAACCACCTTGCATGGGACATGTCATTGTTCCATGCTTAGAAATACCTAGCCACCATTCCCAATTAAATTAGGACCTTATGTGCTAACTGAATTTATACAAGCTCAAGGGCTTGCACAAGAGTTTACACCTTACTACCTAATGGAGATACCTTTTTGACATTATGACCCTCTTGGAAAGGTAAAATGTTTCTTTACATTGCATCTCCTAGCTTATCCATTCATTCATGATCCCAACCCAGACGAAGGGAAGTGCATGCAAACTCTCACATATGCAAAAGTACAAGTTAGAGTAAATGGAGAGAAGGAGAAACAAACAAAGGAGAAACCACTCCATTGTCGAATGATTTATTGTTATACAAAGAGAGTAGTCGAAGGTAGATGAGGACCCAATAGCTATGGAAACCCAAGTGGTTTCCCCTTAGTTGACAATGTAGTAGTAGTTGTCCTGATAACATTGAAGAAATGTGAATCCATGGATAATCGAAAAATGGATATTGAAGAGCAAGAACATGCTAGTATCCCAAGGAACTCAATAAGAATGCAAATGATTGAGCAAGGGGAAGAGGCTAATGGAGGAAGTGAGATAAATTGAACAAATGGTTTTGTTCCATGGTTCTTGTTACCCCCCCACCCAATGATTAGGGGTAACTAGAGGATATCATGTCTCATGGCCCACAATGAAGACAATGATCCCGACCATGGTGATGATCAACATATCCACAGATAACATCTCAACATCCCCCCTCAGATTGCCTCTTATTCCTCAGATCAACCAATCTCTTCACATCCAGTCAACTCAGTGTATGGGAGATGGTAAGTCAACGTCACCACAAGGAATGCTATTCTTTCTTTCATGCGAAGTGTTGTGATTAATATACCATGCACCAGAATGGGGATCATTGGTTGAAATTGGATAATGGATCACTAGCTCAATAAGTTATGTTTGTTTCCTGTTTCAGCTTGGTGGCCAACATCTGCACCCTAGTCCCATGTTGTCACTACCCAGGGAAAAGGGGTAAATGGGGGGCCCTCACAAGGGTAATGTTTCATTTCCCCACCATACTTAACACTTTCCATCTTGAAGCATGTCACAGTGCACTATACTTTGGTAGTGGGTCATGGTACATTCTCTCATGAGAAGAGAGGATGAAGGCCTAGAGGATGATTGCATATGCTGAGCAAAAGAAGAATTAAAAAAGAATAATGCTAAAGAAAGAAAGAACGAATAACAAATAACTCTCAAAATCCATTCCAAACATGAGATCTACCCTTTCCACGTTCGCCCCAATCCCAAAGAAGTGATGCTATAGCTTGAAACCTTATAAAGGGGACTTGTAGNTACTGAACAACAAGTCGATTCCAATGAAATGGAGTTTGATCTTTATTTTTGCTGTGTGATATGATCTGGTAAGCTTTGGTTCTGATGGCTACAATGTGTGATTCAAGCCATGATGTGTTATGGATTTCATTTAGTGGACGAAGGATGCCAACACTGACATTGAAATATTTGTAGTTGGAGCAAATGTTGCCACCAACTATGGAGGACGCAAAAAATGGGAACGTGAGGAAGAGGTGTTTCTTTGGGGAAGTTGTTGGACTTCTGAGAAAGATATTGAGCCTGTAGATTGTCAGATCTGGGTTACCTTTCTGAAGCTTGTCAGGGAGAAGAAGACGCATATGGTGCATAGAAAGAAGGTGCATCAAAAGGAACGACTCATGTTGGATTCATGAGCTAAGAGAGCCGAAGGACTAGCTCAACGACATAAGACCTGACCTGCTCGTGTGATGTCGAAAATATATTTTGTTGTTGTCTAATGTAAATGTTTTTGTTGTTGTTGTTGTTTGGAAGTTATTTGGAATGGCCATGTAGGTCTCATCTTGTCAATGGATTTTGTCAAGCCATTTGAGTCAAGTTGCATATGCCTATCTGAATAAAAAGTTATCATGAAAATCTTAGAAAAAGTCATGTAAAAATTGTTGGCTTGAGAAGTTGGAGGTGCATGTTCGATGATGTTATCTCACACCTCAATTCTTGAAAATAGAGAGTTTGTCATTATAGGTCTCGGTGGAAGAAACGTTAGGTTGCCATCATAGTGACATTTGGTTTGGTAAACTATTGTCACAAGTTTGTGTTTGTGTTGGAACTAACCATTCTTACAACACACAAGTTTTATTTGCAAAAATCATTAAGTACCTGACATTATGAAGACAAAATCACGATGAAGTGAAACAAGAAAGTACAGAAGAAGATGCAAGTAGAAGAGAAAGATGACTCCAGATGAAGAGGTTAGACAAAAGGTATGCATGGGGATGAGATGTAATGGGCTTGTAATTTGTTGGGCACTTAGTAAAAGCATTTAGAATACTTGTTGTACTTGAGATGTAATGATGCATAAGTGTTGAAGGGAGTGCATGATCGGTTGTACCCAACATCCCAAATTTTTTTGGTCCAAAGTTGTAAAGCTTTGCCACAGGCAAGTTGTATTCCCCAAATGTTTTGTAAGCCCTGTTGAGTCAGACCTACATGGATTAGTGTGGTAGCACATGTAATCATGTAGCGTGTATGCCTCTTATGCAAAGAGTGGATGTGGCATTCAATTGTGGAATTAACCACTAAGTAGGTACGAGGGTGGCAGGTGTACTCGTATGCTAGCTTGATGTTGAATCGAGGAAGTGAAATCTTCGATTAAGGGAGGAATGTGAAATGGAGTAATCTCAAATGTGAGAAGGGACCAAGTTGTAATTAAATGAGAGGTAAACATGTTCATGAACCATGTAGGTGAAAAGGATTCCTAGAGAACTAGCGAGTATAGGGGATGACACCATATATCTCGGTAGATGGATTGCTTTCTATATGGACATTAATGATCATTTGGTTGTAGTTACAAGAGGAAGAAGAAGAAAGCTCGAGGATGAAGCTGATAGTGAAGAAATCCCAAGCGAGTGTGTGCATTGTAAATCAGTGTCCCCATCATGAGGTTCATGGTTAGCCGAAACCATCTATGTGCAAGGTTTGTGGTCAGTCGAAACCATTTGGGTGTGATGTTTGTGGTCAACCAAAACCATTTGTGTGAGGTTTGTGGTCATGGGAAACCACTTGAGTATTGTAATGGTTAGGGGTAAGTCGCAAAATCCCAAGGTGATTTATGATGAGGGGAAGCCAGTGAAATGAAGCAGTACACTGAATCCTAGACATATGAAAAACATAAAGATAACATTGAAGACATATATTCGTTAAGGGGGAGTGTTAGAATTAATTCATACATGTTGTATAGGAATCCCATGACATTACCTGTTGAACATGTAACTAGAGGACATGACCTATTAGACTAAGTTAGAACAAGTTAGTAAGGAGATACACAAGTCAAAGGAGTAGTTGAGCACATGGCTCAAGAAGATAGGAATAAGGATATGCTAGATTGATATAGTGGATCGGTTGAACCAGAGCCCTTGATCTCTGAGCAAGATGAATGGTTGATATTTGCTTGACATTGTATAAATACATGTGTTCTGTAATGTAATAGACAAGCAAGTAAGCAAGTGGATTAAGCTTTGTGTGTACTCCCTCCTATGTCTCTCTCATATTTTATTAGTTGGGCATATTATTTTTTGTAGCAATCGCCCCACACCTAATATACTCTACATTCTTATTCTTGGCTTTCCACATTACGAAGAAGGAAGGGACTTTCTCTTTAACCCATTTTTATTTTATACATTGTTGTTGACATATGGATTTTCTTTGGGAATTCTAGATCGATATCAATATTTCGATCTGGAAGATTTCATAAAAAGATACATGGGTATTTACCATAATGCCTATGCAATGTATTTGTATTTGATTTTCTTTTAATTTGGGAACTGAGTTCGTTTGGCACTATACACCAAGGAAATCCTCCAAATTGGCTACCCCTACAACATAATGTGAATGGGACGAGGAATA
This sequence comes from Picea glauca, assembly GCA_000966675.3. Lineage (NCBI taxonomy): Eukaryota > Viridiplantae > Streptophyta > Pinopsida > Pinales > Pinaceae > Picea > Picea glauca. The sequence goes on from JZKD02S2410542.1 coordinate 20,664, forward strand.
TACTTCTAGAGAAGCAAATATCATATGTAATCGGTCTCAACTCTTGACAATAAAAACATAGGTCAAGTATTGAGGTTCAACATTGCCAGTTATAGGCATTTGATATAATGTTGGAGTGAATTAGCTAGTCGAGAGAACCAAAGTTACGAGTTAGACATTTTAATAAAGCATAATTGTAGGGTGTTGCGGAGGCACATTTTAACAAGAAACAAATTAATCTTTTCTACCTATTGATGATCATAAATAGAAAAGGTTTGCATTGAGACTTGCAGAGAGAGTAGAGACCAAATTTTGTTTTCTGCCAAGGATTTGTGTGGACGAAACAAACAAGCCATAGGCCCATCGTTTCTGGATCACTTATCAAACCACCTTGCATGGGACATGTCATTGTTCCATGCTTAGAAATACCTAGCCACCATTCCCAATTAAATTAGGACCTTATGTGCTAACTGAATTTATACAAGCTCAAGGGCTTGCACAAGAGTTTACACCTTACTACCTAATGGAGATACCTTTTTGACATTATGACCCTCTTGGAAAGGTAAAATGTTTCTTTACATTGCATCTCCTAGCTTATCCATTCATTCATGATCCCAACCCAGACGAAGGGAAGTGCATGCAAACTCTCACATATGCAAAAGTACAAGTTAGAGTAAATGGAGAGAAGGAGAAACAAACAAAGGAGAAACCACTCCATTGTCGAATGATTTATTGTTATACAAAGAGAGTAGTCGAAGGTAGATGAGGACCCAATAGCTATGGAAACCCAAGTGGTTTCCCCTTAGTTGACAATGTAGTAGTAGTTGTCCTGATAACATTGAAGAAATGTGAATCCATGGATAATCGAAAAATGGATATTGAAGAGCAAGAACATGCTAGTATCCCAAGGAACTCAATAAGAATGCAAATGATTGAGCAAGGGGAAGAGGCTAATGGAGGAAGTGAGATAAATTGAACAAATGGTTTTGTTCCATGGTTCTTGTTACCCCCCCACCCAATGATTAGGGGTAACTAGAGGATATCATGTCTCATGGCCCACAATGAAGACAATGATCCCGACCATGGTGATGATCAACATATCCACAGATAACATCTCAACATCCCCCCTCAGATTGCCTCTTATTCCTCAGATCAACCAATCTCTTCACATCCAGTCAACTCAGTGTATGGGAGATGGTAAGTCAACGTCACCACAAGGAATGCTATTCTTTCTTTCATGCGAAGTGTTGTGATTAATATACCATGCACCAGAATGGGGATCATTGGTTGAAATTGGATAATGGATCACTAGCTCAATAAGTTATGTTTGTTTCCTGTTTCAGCTTGGTGGCCAACATCTGCACCCTAGTCCCATGTTGTCACTACCCAGGGAAAAGGGGTAAATGGGGGGCCCTCACAAGGGTAATGTTTCATTTCCCCACCATACTTAACACTTTCCATCTTGAAGCATGTCACAGTGCACTATACTTTGGTAGTGGGTCATGGTACATTCTCTCATGAGAAGAGAGGATGAAGGCCTAGAGGATGATTGCATATGCTGAGCAAAAGAAGAATTAAAAAAGAATAATGCTAAAGAAAGAAAGAACGAATAACAAATAACTCTCAAAATCCATTCCAAACATGAGATCTACCCTTTCCACGTTCGCCCCAATCCCAAAGAAGTGATGCTATAGCTTGAAACCTTATAAAGGGGACTTGTAGATATGTTAATTACTTAACACTGCTTATCAAAGATTCTAGGGTACAACTAGTATGTCTGCATTGATTAACCCCTCAACACTCCCTAGTCCCTAGGCACTAGGGAAACCCCCCTTTACTTTTTTAATTTTATTTCACCAGTCTTTGTCTTGCATATATGGCGTGATTTAAGCTTGTGATATGATCATTGCTTTTAAATAGATTTTTTTTTTCTATAATTGTTCTCCTTGTTCAGTTTGAATGTTCCATTGCATTGTCGGTAGGGATTTGATGACTTACCCTTAATGATGAACCTTTGAGGGACTTTTTCATAAGTTTGATATTGTGACTGAATGACTAGCCTCTTGGTTGAGGTTTTATTATCCTTGCTTCTTTGAATGACTCCATGCCTAATGGAAGTTTAGTAGCTTCCCAGAGCACAAGTTTTAATGATGATTTTTTTTTAATATTTGTGTGAATGACTGAATTTTGAAGTGGACGCCCTACTACTGGTTTAATTGTATGCAAGGTAAAGGTTAAGATCTCTCACCATACAACATAGTAATAAATCATTTTCCTTCTCAACCAATCCCTTCTTAGGAATCTATCTATTAAACATTTTTCACTTGCTTTCTTATCGACAATGGGATCTATTTTTAAAGAAAAATGGTTTTACAATTAAATTTTTTTGAATGGTTGCTAGGTATGCCTCTCATTCTCACTTCCCAATTTGTCTAACGGGTTCATTCAACTAATGCTTTTTTTTCCAGGCTATACTGCCCTACGCCTGAGTACTTCCCCTTATTTTGAGGATGGTACCCAAGGTAAACTCTAGAATCTTCAAGGCACAAGGCCGATCAACAATAAGACTTGAAGCCATTGTAACAATATACTTGTTAAGAGCTCAACAAGTCGCTTGCCAGAATTGAACATGGGTGGGGAGGATAATAATCATTCCTTCGAGCCACCCGATCTAAACCCAATTTCCATCATTCATTCCAGTGCTTTTTACTTTCTCCAAGTTTATTAATGAAACCTTGTCTTACAGAGGTATGAAGAAAACAAAGAAGAAGAAAAAGAAACTAGTGATCGATTTGGACAAGCTATACTTGAGCATACCATTCCCTTCATCAGTTTCATCAAAGTCTTTGTATTCCAAACTTTTCCAGTAGTACCAAGAGGTCGCATTACCACCAGATGATGGAAGCATGTCCCTTGTTGCAATTAAAATTCAAGCTTGAAAAGACTAAAATGTTAAGTGCTTGAAACTCTACATAGTTGCAACCCATGAAGTTCTCTTTCCATGCAATGATGTCATCAAAACACTCATCGATTAGGTTGATACGAAGAAGAAATTAATCAAGTCTCGAGAGGGGAATATCATTACCAGATTTGATCCCAAGACCATTCAAATATGCTACAAACTCCATTAGATGCAGGCTAAGATTGCTAAAACATGGATGCAAAAGAAACAATAGGAGAATGATCTATATGACTTGGTAAAATCTTGGTGGAATTCTTCCAGAGTTTTCAAAAGGCAAAGCAACAAGTGACACGACACTACAAATTTGCACATAGGTGCACGAGATGTGATTGTGTTGATCAATTGATTATATGGAAAGGCCAATACAAATAACTTGTGGTTTAACGAAGCATTGATAATCCATGTGTGGTACAATGTTCAATTGGGTTATATCAAGTAGCCTTTGTTGCCATATCAATAGGATCGATGAAGCCAAATCGAGTAATGAGATGCCTCGATTGTATGTGGCATCCTATTTGAAGGATCCTATATGTGCACGTTGTGACTTCACCCCTTTCAAAGAACCTCAAAATCTGAAACATGAGGTGGGACGTGTTCAATTTTAGGTTCTTTGAGAGACAAGTACGAAATACATAATTCAAAATAAGTCAGAAGTTCATGGATGTCATTTACTATAAGTTGCATGAAACTGTTTGCCCTCATTTCAGTGTTGCCACCATTGAAGTATTATAACCATTAGCCAGCTAGTAGAAGATACTCTGAGCTACATCATGGTGTATGGACTTTAGAAGCCCCCTCACATGTTGTATAATTGCGTTCCCAATAGGATCTTGATTAAAGAAATTGTCTATGTGAATTAGATATTTAACAAACCCTTTTGTAAATATTGTAATAAATATGTAAAGTTTTATTTTGTTTTTTTTGGAAAAGTTGAAGTGGAAGTGATCATTGTGATGATTGACCTTTCAAAGGTAGCCTATTAAAACTAAACTAAAAATTGGGGGAATGCATGGAGAACTTGGGAGAGTAGAAACAAAAATAAAGGATCAAAAGTGCAACCTGCTCGAAGTTTGGTGGATAGAGGATTCAAGTAGCTTGTCCACACCGAGTGAAGGTGTCTATGAGCCATGATTATCTGCAATTTTGGTATGCTATTGAGTAACAATGCATGAGATTTTGAACATGCATAGCTCACCTTTTGTCATGAATTCTTGTAGTATAATAAATCTCCATCTATTCTAGTTTTCCCTGTTTTGGTTTTCTACTTGTAATCTGCTTTATGGTGGCTAATTGTGGACTTGTTTCAAGTTTCAATGATTGGAACTATGTGAACTCCACAACTACAAAAGAAAAGTATTGCATTGAATGTTGGTTGATTTACAACATCGTCCCCTATAGGTTTGATCACTGGTATAAAAATCACATCCTACAACACCACACATTGTATACTTGGACAACCATATATCATAGTGTTTTAACACATCTCAACGTGTTTATCGACCCCCCATGTCTTATTCTGCACGCCCAAAGTCATAAACGCAGAGCCAACAATGAACTCCCTAGGAATGGGGAGGATGGGTTGACTTAGTAATTGCCTCATCAATTTGAGGGAGGTTGGGTGTGGTTACCACTTGTAGCTTGGGCCCCAGAGTTGGCACGCACCATATTCACTTATACTCAACAATTTGAGAAAGTTGGTGTTAGAATTAACTCATACATGTTGTAATAGGAATCCTGTGACATTACATGTTGAACATATAACTAGAGGATATGACCTATTAAACTAAATTAGAATAAATTAATAAGGAGATACACAACTCAAAGGAGTAGTTGAATACATGACTCAAGAAGATAGGGATAAGGACATGCTAGATTAATATAGTGGATAGACCTAGATCTCTCATTGAGATAAATGGTTGAACTTTGCTCAACATTGTATAAATATAAGCCGCCTTCCAAGTCAGTAACTCTTAAGGTCGCCTAGACACTGACCTCGAGAAAGCCAGTGGCGCTGAAAAGAAGCCAAGGGACTCGACGACAGGGTGCTTCAGCTGCTACAACAATTGCTGCAAATCTTGGTGCAGAGAGAAAACGTTGAAAACGCGGGGGCAGAGTCTAGGTCCTCGGGTTTTTTAGACAGTCCAATGCTCGACTGTTAGAGGCGACGGGGAAGATGAAATATTCGGGGAAGTTGACCCAGATGTAGAGAGCTTCAAAGAGGCAATAAAAGAGCAAATTGTCCATGTAATTCATTCTCTGGCCAAAGGTGTCGAGGTACACAGTATGTCATTAAAAACACTTCTTCTCCAATGCATTTTCAAGGGTCAGTGTGGAAGCTGGTTCAACTGTTGGTTGGGAGAGTGAAAAGAACTGAGCGATCTGAGAACTAGTTTCAAGGGTTGTGTAACTTGCAATTTTCTCTTGTTTCTATAAACAAAGAATGTAATTTTCTTCTTGGGCCTACTGAACAACAAGTCGATTCCAATGAAATGGAGTTTGATCATTATTTTTGCTGTGTGATATGATCTGGTAAGCTTTTGTTCTAATGGATACAATGTGTGATTCAAGCCATGATGTGTTATGGATTTCATTAAGTGGACGAAGGATGCCGACACTAACATTGAAGGATTTTTTGTTGGAGCAAATGTTGCCACCAACTATGGAGGACGTGAAAAATGGGAATGTGAGGAAGAGGTGTTTCTTTGGGGAAGTTGTTGGACTTCTAAGAAAGGTATTGAGCCTCCAGATTGTTAGATCTGGGAAAACTTTCTGCAACTTTCCAGGGAGAAGAAGACGCATATGGTGCAGAGAAAGAAGGTGCATCAAAAGGATCGATTCATGTTGGAGTCATGAGCTAAGAGAGCCGAAGGACTAGCTCAAGGACACAGGACCTGACCTGCTCTTGTGACGTCGAAAATATTTTTTTTTGAGTCTAATGTAAACATTTTTTTTGTTGTTGTTTGGAAATTATTTGGAATGGCCATGTGGGTCTCATCTTGTCAATGGACTTTGTAAAGCCATTTGAGTCCAGTTGCATATGCCTAGCTCAATAAGAAGTTATCATGAAAGTCTTAGAAAAAGTCATGTAATATTTGTTGGCTTGAGAAGTTGGAGGTGCATGTTCGATGATGTTACATGACACCTCAATTCTTGAAAATAGAGAGTTTGTCATTATAAGTCTCGGTGGAAGAAACGTTAGGTTGCCATCGTAGTGACATCTGGTCTAGTAAACTATTGTCACAAGTTTTTGTTTGTGTTGGAACTAACCATTCTTACAACACACAAGTTTTATTTGCAAAAATCATTAAGTACCAGACATTATGAAAACAAAATCATGATGAAGTGCAACAAGAAAGCAAAGAAGAAGATGCAAGTAGAAGAGAAAGATGACTCTAGATGAAGAGGTTAGACAAAAGGTATGTATGGTGATGAGGTGTAATGGGCTTGTAATTTGTTGGGCACTTAGTAAAAGCATTTGGAATACTTGTTGTACTTGAAATGTAATGATGCATAAGTGTTAAAGGGGGTGCATGATTGGTTGTACCTGACATCCGAAAAGTTTTTGGTCCAAAGTTGTAAAGGTTTGCAAAGTTGTATTCCCCAAATGTTTTGTAAGCCCTGTTGAGTCAGACCTACATGGATTAGTGTGGTAGCACATGTAATCATGTAGCGTGTATGCCTCTTATGCATAGAGTGGAAGTGGCATTAAATTGTGGAATTAACCACTAATTAGGTACGAGGGTGGCAAGTGTACTCGTATGCTAGCTTGATGTTGAATCGAGGAAGTTGAATCTTTGATTAAGGGAGGAATGTGAGATGAGTAATATCAAATGTTAGAAGGGACCAAGTTATAATTAAATGAGAGGTTAACATGTTCATGAACCATGTAGGTGAAAATGATTCCTAGAGAACTAGCGAGTATAGTGGATGACACCATATATCTCGTTAGATGAATTGCTTTCTATAAGGACATTAATGATCAATTGATTCTAGTTACAAGAGGAAGAAGAAGAAATCTCGAGGATGAAGCTCATAGTGAATAAATCCCAAGAGAGTGTGTGCAGTGTAAATCAGTTTCCCCATCATGAGGTTCATGGTTAGCTGAAACCATCCATGTGCAAAGTTTGTGGTCAATCAAAACCATTTGGGTGTGAGGTTCGTGGTCAACCAAAACCATCTGTGTGAAGTTTGTGGTCATGGGAAACCACTTGAGTATTGTAATGGTTCGGGGTAAGTCGAAAAATGCCAAGGTGATTTATGATGAGGGGAAGCCAGTGAAATGAAGCAGTACACTGAAGCCTAGACATATGAAAAACATAAAGCCAACATTGAAGACATATATTCGTTAAGGGGGAGTGTTAGAATTAACTCATACATGTTGTATAGGAATCCCATGACATTACCTGTTGAACATGTAACTAGAGGATATGACCTATTAGACTAAGTTAGAACAAGTTAGTAAGGAGATACACAAGTCAAAGGAGTAGTTGAGCACATGGATCAAGAAGATATGGATAAGGATATGCTATATTGATATAACGAATAGGTTGAACCAAAGCCCTTGATCCTTGAGCAAGATAAATGGTTGAGCTCTGCTCAACATTGTATAAATACATGTGTTCTGTAATGTAATAGATAAGCAAGTAAGCACGTGAATTAAGCTTTCTGTGTACTCCCTCCTATGTCTCTCTCACATTTTATTAGTTGGGCATATTATTTCTTGTAGCAATCACCCCACACCTGATATACTCTATATTCTTCTTCTCGACTTTCCACATTGTGAAGAAGGAAGGGATTTGCTCTTTAACCCGTTTTTATTTTATACATTTCTGTTGACATATGGAATTTCTTTGGGAAATCTGGATCGACATCAGTATTTCCATCTGGAAGATTTCATAAAAGATACATGGCATTTACCACAGTGCCCATGCAATGTATTTATATTTGATTTTCTTTTAATTTGGGAACTGAGTTCGTTTGGCACTATACACCAAGGCAATCCTCCAAATTAGCTACCCCTACAACGTAATGTGAATG
>JZKD02S2410553.1:0-10206 GCA_000966675.3 Picea glauca
CTTACTGGGAGCAGAGTTCCACAGAGGATTCTGGAATATATGGGGCCGAGCCCACTTGGGATTTTTTTGTGGATGCAGTAAAGGAACAGTACTACCCTGTTGGAAACTATGAGGATTATTACATGAGATGGACCACACTGCAGTAAGAGAGGGGCCAATCAGTTCCGGAGTTCACTAATAGCTTCCATACCTTGCGCACCAAGCTGGGTATCAAAGACTCTGAACGACATTTGGTTTTGAAATACTGTGGGGCTCTACACAGATACATCCAAACTGAAATGGATTTTCTAGACATCCCATCACTCGATGCTACCTATCGATATGCTGTTAAAATCGAGCAGAAGTTTAAGCACCAGAAAAAACGAGAGTTCAGGTCTACAAATCCACAACAACCAAAGTATGAAAAATACAGCCCTAACAAACAGTCTCCCGAAAACTAGTCCAAGCCACAGGAAAAGAAGGGTCATGGGAAGACAAAGAAGGACATCGGAAAATGGTGTGATTTCCACAAAATCCCTTGGCACAACACTGATGAATGTCGCTCAAAATAGTCATTGGTGGCCGAGATCAAATACAAGGAGCCGAACCCTGATTCATAATCTGTTTTTGAAAATACTGGTAAAAGACAGATCATCGATGCAGACCCCACTGCTATTTTCGCGACCGCAACAATTCAACTAGAAGAACCAACAGATCCAGAAGAGGGGGAGCGCCTTTTTCATTCATAGATGTGGGTGAAGGGGACCCCACTGCATTTTATTGTTGATAGCAGAAGCCAAAAGAACCTCATCTCAGCAGAGGTCATCAAACAGTTGGGATTGTTGACAACACCACACCCACAACCATACAACATCGGGTAGCTTCACCAAGGATGAGATCTTTGTGTCAGCCAACAGTGTCGATTGTCACACGNAGAAGAACCTCATCTCAGCAGAGGTCGTCAAACAGTTGGGATTGTCGACAACACCACACTCGCAACCATACAACATTGGGTGGCTTCGCCAAGGACGAGATCTTCATGTCAGCCAACAGTTTCGATTGTCATACAGCATCCAACCCTTCAAGGATGAGGTATTATGTGATGTTACCCCACTGGATGTCTGTGATGTTCTCTTGGGCCAGCCATATATGTGGAAATGCCATGCTATCTATGAGTCTTGACCCCGTAGTATCATTATTACTCTGGGGGGTCATCTCTACAGGATACCGTAGTTCCAACTACCGCCCCACCTAAATAGTGCCACAAGGTAGTATCTCATACTACAAAATTCATATTCTCCACAATCTATTCAAAGGGTGAACAAAAAGATACTGTAACCACCACAACTTCGGCCCAAGCACCTTCTATCCAACAAAATCAAGTCGACAAGGTTGCAACAAAGCACAGAGATTCCTTCTACACATAGTCATCTAAAATATATAGACTGGTTAAAAAGGTCCAAACCTTCCAACCAAAGGTTCGTGATAGCCTTCAACAAGATAAGCAACGCCACATCTCTAGCAAGGCAAGCAGATAACCAAGATTCAGATTCAACAATCGATTTCCCCTCTCCCCTGAGAACTCAACGCAATGGAGACCATTTCTTCCTAAGGAGGGAGGATTGATCCAGGTGGATATCAGTGGCCACCCACCTTCTCCAACTGACCCAAAACATGTTTCTGGCAGTTTTGGTAATTTACTATTTTTAGCAGTTTTTAACTTCCGGGGCCATTTTAAGGCCCTAAACGATGTTTTTTGAGAAAATGGGGAGCAACATGGATCATAGATCATGTTTCTCACCCAAAAGTTGTAGTTCTCGGATAGATATTTCCAACGAGCTATCAAGCACCCCAAATGAAGATCGTATGCAAAAGTTACGCCCCTGGGAAGTTGACGTATCAACTACCCCCATCGGGGCCCACAAACCTTTTAGCTTTTCATCTTCCAGGGTTAGGGTTTTGGATTTTACTTATGTTAAAAAGGCCCTTAGAGCCTCATTGTAATAATCATCTTCTCACATATGCGAGTGGCTGTCACATCTCTTCTCAGAGATAAGCTACCACCATTCTAGCGAGTCTTTCACTCTGTATTTTACAGTCTCTGTACATTTATTTCATTAATAGAAATCGTGTATTACTGTATATCTGTGACTCTTGTTATTTCCACTATATCTCTAATATATTGTTGTCTCTCTTGCAATATCTCTAAATATTCATGTGTTATATCTCCGCTCTCATTTCGTGCCGAAAATAATCCGGATCAGTCGGATTTCCTAACTACAAATGCATATTAAAGAAACACACTAGAAAACACACTTTTAACTAACGATACAATATACCAAGTAGATCTTAACTAACTCCTAAGTGTCTAAATATCCTAATAGTTGTTGAAGGAAGTTTGATTTGGAAATCTATATAAGATGTAGGGAAGCACTATTAATGATGGGTGCAACAATTTTGTTGTTCCTGATATTGGATCTGAAAAAAATCCTACAATATCTGGAGAAAAGACTATGCTATGACATCAAAGACTGGGACATATTGGAGAGAAGGGCCTTCGAGTACTACCTGGTAAAGGTATGGTTGAAGGTATTTATAACTTCTCTCTAGATTTTGATTTCTGTGAACATTTTTTATATGGGAAGTAGGAACGGGTAAGATTCCCCTATAGTGCAACAAGGGAAGAGGGGATTTTACAATTGTTGCACTGATGTATTTGGACCTATGTCGATTCCATCAAAGAGAAAATTTGTGTACTATGTCTCATTTATATATGACTTACCTAGGAATACATGGATTTATTTCCTTCAGAATAAATCTAAAGTATTTGACAAATTCAAAGAGTTTAAGGATCTTGTGGAGAATCAGATAGAAAAGAGAATTAAGGTGCTAAGGATGAAAAATGGTGGAGAATTTTGTAGAAACGAATTCAAAGAATTCTATAAGAAGTGTCATATAGCAAGGCATAAGACCACTCCATACATGCCTTAGCAGAATGGAGTTGCAAAAAGGATTAATATGACACTGATGGAAAACACAAGCAACATTCTTAGTGGTGTTGGGTTAGGACAAGAATTCTAGGTAGAGGTTGTAACATTCCCACTATAATCACTAGTTTCATTAATGCTTAATGTAGATATAATATGTGACCATGGCCAAGATATGTAATATGTGAATTGTATTTCGAAATGTTAATAATAAAATGTGATGCCAGCTGCTAAGGGGACATGGACAAAGATGGGGGATAAATTAATTCACAAGAGAGGGGAGGGTGTAGGATAATGTCTAAGAGGGGTCAAAGGGGGAATTAACCATGTCTATTAATTCCACCGACATTCCTAAATTTTATTTTCATTATGTATTAGATTCGAGTTTCTTCTTGAGTGTCCCCAAATCCAATCATTGAATGCATGTAAGAGGGTGTGTGTGAGAAGTCTCATCCCATAGTTATTAGGAGCATGGGGGATGAGTACAATCAGGCTGGGGAAGTGTGCGAGTCAAGGAATAAAGCCAAAGGGAGGAAAATTGTATGGGTAGTTACAACAATTTTGGACAGTCAATGTTTTTGGCATGAACAACAAGTAGATAGCAAGGAAAGAGAGCTTGGAGTTGGAGCATTCATGAGAAAATTCTAGAGATGTTGAAGCATATCTATAGAATTTGGAGCTAAACATTGAAGAGCCAACTTGTTAGGCATGAAGAGTGAACTCCTGTGTGAGTTACACTATAACAAAAAGTGTTTTTATTTTCTCATAGTTTTCCTAGTAGTGAGTTCCCTTGAGTTCCCAGCAGAGATATTCCTTGTTACCTGTGCCAGAGAGACCCTGGTAAACAAATGGGACATCTAAGGGAATGATACCAGTGAAGGGGTACATTCCTTAGGTTGGGTAGGTTGAGAGGAAGAGAGTTGGTGGAAAATCGAGATAGTTGTAGGATAATATTAGTGGGTTTTGAATTTTCTGAGCTGTGAGTGGACAATGAGAGGCCACCCTCTTCTGTGCATTACTAGCCCCAACTCAAGGGTGACTTTCCATTGAGATTTGGAACAACAGGTCTATGGTTGGGTGGAACGTTCATCCCAAGCAATTGGTTACACAACTATTTATAAAATATAAGTGTTTTAGCTTCCTTTTGTTTGTATTATGAGTTTATTTGTTGTGCATTAACTTTGTAATTGAGAATGGTTTTATATGTTGCTGTAATAAGCTATTTACTGCATTCCCATGTGATTTATCATGCTGTTGATACATCTAATTTATGGTTATAGACAATAGTTAATCTATATGTAATTTGTAGTTTATAAGCTATAGAAAATTAATTAGTTAGCAAAAAATTCTATTTTATGAGTTTTCCGCATCGTAATGTTTCTTAGCTAGGTTGGGGGACATTACATTATGGTATCAGAGTCTCTAGTTCAAACACCGATCTTGTATGGGACACGATGACTGTGAATTGAGAAAATTCATTGTTACTAATTTGTCTATGATGAATTTGGGGGAAAACAAAGAAAAATTAGAGTGAAATCCCCATATTCATGAGTAAATTCGAGTTTAAAGGACTCAAAATAGTTTAAGAGGTTCAAAGGAGACAATTTACAAAGTCGCAGAGTTAAATTTGACCTATAAGGTTAAATTTCACATTTTAATGGTCATTGTAGAGTTGCAGGAAGTTTGGTGAATCGACATCTGAGATCGTGTTTGATCTTACGATCAATGACCTAGATTCACTTTATTAAATTTAAAAATTCATAAGGTTTCAATCGTTTGAAAGGTTAAGTAGATCAAAGGTGAAGATTCACTTTCAGCGGTTGGGAAAATGAAACAGATCGATGGTATGGATTCATTTATGTTGTTGGAAGGTTGGACCTGATCGATGCTCAAGATCATTTTGGCTTGGATATTGAAAACCTAGATTCATCAGGGATTTGGTTGCAATTTCTAAGGTTTGGAAATTCGCTGAGAGAAATGGGTGATTGTCAATGGTCAATTCAACTGAATTGGTGAAGAATTTCATTTGGACAAAAGAATTCTCTGATGGATGATGGTCGAGTGTCAACAAATTTGGACGAAGTTGGTAGATTGATGATTGAGATCGTTTTTCAATGGGACATCAACACTCCAAATTCATCAGGAGTTTAGTTGAAAATTTTCTAAGTGTTGGAGTTTGCCAAAGGAAATCACCGAATGGTGACGACCGATGGTCGGGTCGGTCNATCCCACTTGGGATTTTTTTGTGGATGCAGTAAAGGAACAGTACTACCCTGTTGGAAACTATGAGGATTAGTACATGAGATGGACCACACTGCAGTAAGAGAGGGTCCAATCAGTTCCAGAGTTCACTAATAGCTTCCATACCTTGCGCACCAAGTTGGGTATCAAAGACTCTGAACGACATTTGGTTTTGAAATACTGTGGGGCTCTACATAGATACATCCAAACTGAAATGGATTTTATAGACATCCCATCACTCGATGCTGCCTATCGATATGCTGTTAAAATTGAGCAGAAATTTAAGCACCAGAACAAACGAGAGTTCGGGTCTACAAATCCACAACAACCAAAGTACGAAAAATACATCCCTAACAAACAGTCTCCCGAAAACTAGTCCAAGCCACAGGAAAAGAAGGGTCACGGGAAGACAAAGAAGGACATCGGAAAATGGTGTGATTTCCACACAATCCCTTGGCACAACACTGATGAATGTCGCTCAAAATAGTCATTGGTGGCCGAGATCAAATACAAGGAGCCGAACCCTGATTCAGAATCTGATTCTGAAAATACTGGTAAAAGACAGATCATCGATGCAGACCCCACTTCTATTTTTGTGACCGCAACAATTCAACTAGAAGAACCAACAGATCCAGAAGAGGGGGAGTGCCTTTTTCATTCATAGATGTGGGTGAAGGGGACCCCACTGCATTTTATTGTTGATAGCAGAAGCCAAAAGAACCTCATCTCAGCAGAGGTCGTCAAACAGTTGGGATTGTTGACAACACCACACCCACAACCATACAACATCGGGTAGCTTCACCAAGGATGAGATCTTCGTGTCAGCCAACAGTGTCGATTGTCACACGACATCCAACCCTTCAAGGACGAGGTATTATGTGATGTTGACCCACTGAATGTCTGTGATGTTCTCTTGGGCCAGCCATATATGTGGAAACACCATGCTATCTATGAGTCTTGATCCCGTAGTGTCATTATTACTCTAGGGGGTCATCTATACAGGATACCAGAGGTAGTTCCAACTACCGCCCCACCTAAATAGTGCCACAAGGTAGTATCTCATACTACCAAATTCATCTTCTCCACAATCTATTCAAAGGGTGAACAACAAGATACTGCAACCACCACAACTTCGGCCCAAGCACCTTCTATCCAACAAAAGAAAGTCGACAAGGTTGCAGCAAAGCACGAAGATTCCTTCTACACATAGTCATCTAAAATATCTAGACTGGTTAAAAAGGTCCAAACCTTCCAGCCAAAGGTTCGTGATAGCCTTCAACAAGATAAGCAACGCCACATCTCTAGCAAGGAAAGCAGATAACCAAGATTCAGATTCAACAATCGATTTCCCCTCTCCCCCGAGAAATCAACGCAATGGAGACCATTTCTTCCTAAGGAGGGAGGATTGATCCAGGTGGATATCGGTGGCCACCCACCTTCTCCAACTGACCCAAAACATGTTTCTGGCAGTTTTGGTAATTTACTATTTTTAGCAGTTTTTAACTTCCGGGGCCATTTTAAGGCCCTAAACAATGTTTTTTGAGAAAATGGGGAGCAACATGGATCATAGATCATGTTGCTCACCCAAAAGTTGTAGTTCTCGGATAGATATTTCCAACGAGCTATCAAGCACCCCAAATGAAGATCGTATGCAAAAGTTACGCCCCTGGGAAGTTGACGTATCAACTACCCCCATCGGGGCCCACAAACCTTTTAGCTTTTCATCTTCCAGGGTTAGGGTTTTGGATTTTACTTATGTTAAAAAGGCCCTTAGAGCCTCATTGTAATAATCATCTTCTCACATATGCGAGTGGCTGTCACATCTCTTCTCAGAGATAAGCTACCACCATTCTAGCGAGTCTTTCACTCTGTATTTTACAGTCTCTGTACATTTATTTCATTAATAGAAATCGTGTATTACTGTATATCTGTGACTCTTGTTATTTCCACTATATCTATATTATATTGTTGTCTCTCTTGCAATATCTCTAAATATTGATGTGTTATATCTCCGCTCTCATTTCGTGCCGAAAATAATCCGGATCAGTCGGATTTCCTCACTACAAATGCATATTAAAGAAACACACTAGAAAACACACTTTTACCTAACGATACAATATACCAAGTAGATCTTAACTATTCCTAAGTGTATAAATATCCTAATAGTTGTTGAAGGAAGTTTGATTTGGAAATCTATATAAGATGTAGGGAAGCACTATTAATGATGGGTGCAACAATTTTGTTGTTCCTGATATTGGATCCGAAGAAGAAAAAAATCCTACAATATCTGGAGAAAAGACTATGCTATGACATCAAAGACTGGGACATATTGGAGAGAAGGGCCTTCGAGTACTACCTAGTAAAGGTATGGTTGAAGGTATTTATAACTTCTCTCTAGATTTTGATTTCTGTGAACATTTTTTATATGGGAAGTAGGAACGGGTAAGATTCCCCTATAGTGCAACAAGGGAAGAGGGGATTTTACAATTGTTGCACTGATGTATTTGGACCTATGTCGATTCCATCAAAGAGAAAATTTGTGTACTATGTCTCATTTATATATGACTTACCTAGGAATACATGGATTTATTTCCTTCAGAATAAATCTAAAGTATTTGACAAATTCAAAGAGTTTAAGGATCTTGTGGAGAATCAGATAGAAAAGAGAATTAAGGTGCTAAGGATGAAAAATGGTGGAGAATTTTGTAGAAACGAATTCAAAGAATTCTATAAGAAGTGTCATATAGCAAGGCATAAGACCACTCCATACATGCCTTAGCAGAATGGAGTTGCAAAAAGGATTAATATGACACTGATGGAAAACACAAGCAACATTCTTAGTGGTGTTGGGTTAGGACAAGAATTCTAGGTAGAGGTTGTAACATTCCCACTATAATCACTAGTTTCATTAATGCTTAATGTAGATATAATATGTGACCATGGCCAAGATATGTAATATGTGAATTGTATTTCGAAATGTTAATAATAAAATGTGATGCCAGCTGCTAAGGGGACATGGACAAAGATGGGGGATAAATTAATTCACAAGAGAGGGGAGGGTGTAGGATAATGTCTAAGAGGGGTCAAAGGGGGAATTAACCATGTCTATTAATTCCACCGACATTCCTAAATTTTATTTTCATTATGTATTAGATTCGAGTTTCTTCTTGAGTGTCCCCAAATCCAATCATTGAATGCATGTAAGAGGGTGTGTGTGAGAAGTCTCATCCCATAGTTATTAGGAGCATGGGGGATGAGTACAATCAGGCTGGGGAAGTGTGCGAGTCAAGGAATAAAGCCAAAGGGAGGAAAATTGTATGGGTAGTTACAACAATTTTGGACAGTCAATGTTTTTGGCATGAACAACAAGTAGATAGCAAGGAAAGAGAGCTTGGAGTTGGAGCATTCATGAGAAAATTCTAGAGATGTTGAAGCATATCTATAGAATTTGGAGCTAAACATTGAAGAGCCAACTTGTTAGGCATGAAGAGTGAACTCCTGTGTGAGTTACACTATAACAAAAAGTGTTTTTATTTTCTCATAGTTTTCCTAGTAGTGAGTTCCCTTGAGTTCCCAGCAGAGATATTCCTTGTTACCTGTGCCAGAGAGACCCTGGTAAACAAATGGGACATCTAAGGGAATGATACCAGTGAAGGGGTACATTCCTTAGGTTGGGTAGGTTGAGAGGAAGAGAGTTGGTGGAAAATCGAGATAGTTGTAGGATAATATTAGTGGGTTTTGAATTTTCTGAGCTGTGAGTGGACAATGAGAGGCCACCCTCTTCTGTGCATTACTAGCCCCAACTCAAGGGTGACTTTCCATTGAGATTTGGAACAACAGGTCTATGGTTGGGTGGAACGTTCATCCCAAGCAATTGGTTACACAACTATTTATAAAATATAAGTGTTTTAGCTTCCTTTTGTTTGTATTATGAGTTTATTTGTTGTGCATTAACTTTGTAATTGAGAATGGTTTTATATGTTGCTGTAATAAGCTATTTACTGCATTCCCATGTGATTTATCATGCTGTTGATACATCTAATTTATGGTTATAGACAATAGTTAATCTATATGTAATTTGTAGTTTATAAGCTATAGAAAATTAATTAGTTAGCAAAAAATTCTATTTTATGAGTTTTCCGCATCGTAATGTTTCTTAGCTAGGTTGGGGGACATTACATTATGGTATCAGAGTCTCTAGTTCAAACACCGATCTTGTATGGGACACGATGACTGTGAATTGAGAAAATTCATTGTTACTAATTTGTCTATGATGAATTTGGGGGAAAACAAAGAAAAATTAGAGTGAAATCCCCATATTCATGAGTAAATTCGAGTTTAAAGGACTCAAAATAGTTTAAGAGGTTCAAAGGAGACAATTTACAAAGTCGCAGAGTTAAATTTGACCTATAAGGTTAAATTTCACATTTTAATGGTCATTGTAGAGTTGCAGGAAGTTTGGTGAATCGACATCTGAGATCGTGTTTGATCTTACGATCAATGACCTAGATTCACTTTATTAAATTTAAAAATTCATAAGGTTTCAATCGTTTGAAAGGTTAAGTAGATCAAAGGTGAAGATTCACTTTCAGCGGTTGGGAAAATGAAACAGATCGATGGTATGGATTCATTTATGTTGTTGGAAGGTTGGACCTGATCGATGCTCAAGATCATTTTGGCTTGGATATTGAAAACCTAGATTCATCAGGGATTTGGTTGCAATTTCTAAGGTTTGGAAATTCGCTGAGAGAAATGGGTGATTGTCAATGGTCAATTCAACTGAATTGGTGAAGAATTTCATTTGGACAAAAGAATTCTCTGATGGATGATGGTCGAGTGTCAACAAATTTGGACGAAGTTGGTAGATTGATGATTGAGATCGTTTTTCAATGGGACATCAACACTCCAAATTCATCAGGAGTTTAGTTGAAAATTTTCTAAGTGTTGGAGTTTGCCAAAGGAAATCACCGAATGGTGACGACCGATGGTCGGGTCGGTC
>JZKD02S2410597.1:16653-28639 GCA_000966675.3 Picea glauca
TGAAAAGCCACAGATGGAAGGCATAATTGACAAAAGAATTAGCAAAGAGACCAGGAGGAAAGAGTATTTTGAATACTTGGTCAAGTGGAAAGGAAATCCAGTTGAAGATGCCAATTGGGAAGATGAAGCAGCAATTCATAGGCATGGACAGACCATGCAAGAGCTCATGACCAGGATCTCATGAAAATTTTCAAGCAAGGGAGTATGATGCAGGAGCATCGTACGCAGCCAGGCAAGCAAGCATACAGGCAGAAGACAGCTGGAAAAGAACCAACGCACATTTTGAAATGTTTTGAAAAATTAATGAGCGGGTATTAATGTAATAGCTAGGGGAAGCGTACTTACATTTATATCTTGGAGTTGTGAATAGATCTTGAGCGATTTCTCTCATCCGTCGAATGTAATATTCATTTAAGTCTATTTAATGAAAGTAGGTAGATTTGATTTAATAGATTAGACAGTTTAGAAGTGTAGGAGGGAAAATGGATATAGACACCCTCACCCTTGTATCATTGAAAACAAGAACTTTATGATCATTCATAATTCATAATTTGTAGAGCTGAAGCAGAGAGTTGTAGAGAAGAACCCATGTATAGGAATGCTTGAGTTAATATATGAAGCTTTGACTCAATTTTCATGGTGTTAGGTTGCTTACTGTTTACATTAGTTAAATGGTATGTTTACAGTTGTTTTGTTTCTCTGTTATGCATTTATTCCAATGTTGTATTATGTGTATGATTTCATGTTGAGTGTATGAAGTCTGAGAGAGGAGAAGAATGAGTTTCAATTGTTTCTCTTCTTGAGAATTCCTGCAAGGAGTGTAGTGAACGTCTGCAAGGTGTGCGTTGACGAGGATCTGAGTTTTGACGAGGATCTGAGTTTTATCTCAGAAAGCTTAGGAGAGATATCGTTGTTCTCATAACCAGTAGAAGTGCAGGTGAGGCATAGATTCGTGCAAGGTGTGCACGGGCTGGTTCAAATCTTTGAACTTATCAACCAAGGGGAAAGTTGAAGGACTATTGTTGCAAAGAGTGCATAGGGTCGAAGATTCAAATAACCAGAGGTTATTTGAAGGTTTGCCGCAAGGAGTGGGAGCATGGATCCTTTTGGAAGCTTGAGTTTTCAAGTGAGAGCTCAGGAAGGATAGAACCTTTGAAGTGTTCAAAGGGAGGTGGATATTGAAATCATCTCACAGAAGTCAAGTTCAGGTGGAAGGACGCCAAGTCATTTTGGCCAAGAGATCCTTGAAGAAGAGTGAACGAACGGTGAAATTTCTTCGTGGAAGAAGTGTCAAAAATCCCGTGGACCGTTGGATCTCACGGATCTGTGAAAAGGTTAAGGCTGAGTGTTTTTTAGCGTTCAGAAGCCCAGGAGGAGTAGCGACCTTTGAATGAGAAGAAACAGGAGCCGTTGATCTCCCTTTGTAGTGGAATTTCGACATTTCAGTATTTCGGGGTTCGACATTTCGACAATTCCGATGATAAGGACCTGGGGCACTGTGCATTGAAAACCTCGAAGTCGTGAAACACGAAGTTTCTTTGGAGTAGGACTGTGGTCACGGAGGAAGAATTCACATGGACTGAGATTTGGTCAGGGGCTAATCGTCGTTGAGCACATTTCGGCATTTCAGCATTTCGGGGTCCGGGAAGTAGAGTAGGCTGTGATTTTAGAATTGAGAGTTTCAAACTCCCGGTTCATGGAATCATGAAAGAACGTAAGCCATTGGATCAAGGTAGGCCCACAACCATCGATCTCACCAAAGGAGAAATTTCGGAGTTCGGGGAATGAAGTGACCAGTGGTTGGGGTCACTGCATTTCAAACTCCCGGTTAACAAAATCCTGAACCAGCCAGGACCATTGGATCGAGGGAGGCTCATAGCTGTAGATCTCATCTAAGGGAGCGATTTTGGGTTTCAGGGTTTGAAGAGTCAAAAGACTCGACTCTCTTGCATCATTGATTTGTGAATTGTGAAAAGCATCTCTTGAATTGGCCAGAGGTCATATCTGGTGGTTGTGTGGAGGTGAAGACTCACACCTGGCACACGCTGTGTAGGTGGGGTTTTCGTGAAGGACCTGTGGATCAGATTCATGGGGTTCCAGTGAGGGCCTGAAAGAACTATTTCAGTTCTGTAGATTCAAAGAAGATCGATCCTATGCGGATCTTGTCCCGAGGGTCAGGGGTTTGCGTCAAGGACTAGAAAAAACTTAGATACTTCACATTCACCATTGCACTAATTTGAATATAAGGAGGAGGTATTAATCTGAAGGAATTCCTATTCACTTGTTCAATACTATCAAAAGTTGTGTATGTGAGTGGCTTCAATTTCTTCACTACTCCTTGAAATATCTCCTTGAAAAGTTAAATCCACACCTTATCTCCAACATTAAAGTTATGATCTTCTTTGTGTTGGTCATGTCTAGAATTATATTATTTTTGGCTTATTTCAAGCTACTCCTTTATCGTTATATGTATCTACTTGATCTTGTCCATAAATGTTCTTTCTTTCTTCTCATTTCCTTACATCTCTGCTTTGTATTTATGTTTTCCATACACAATGTCAAACAGTGATGAGGTAAATAGTTGAAGAAAGTCTCAAAAGGTGATTTGTTGGTGGAATAATTAAGTGCTCAACTATATGAATGATGGATGTACACCAAGTGCTTGTCCCAAATCCTTAGATGCTTGCTATTATACCCTCTCAATAACTTCCCCTAATTCATATCCACTGACATTTTTCTCTAGGTCAAATGGTTGTTGTAAATTGGGCATGAATACGACCAAATCATTATTGATATTCCTCTTCATGTCTTGAAATTCTTGTTATTGTGTATTACCCCAATGAAATTTCTTTATGTTAGTGATCATGGTGTGCAATGGCGTTGCTACTATTAAAAACATTTCATTGAACTTCCTTAAGTATTGAGCTACTCCCATGAAATTTCTAACATTTATCAAGTTGGTGGGAATAGGCCATTGGTTGATGGCTATGAAGTTGTCTGAATCCACCCTCAACTCTCCTCCATCAAACATGTGTCCAATATAAATCAAGGACTCCTTACCAAACTCACATTTCTTCAAATTTTCAATCAGTTGATTCTTCTTTTAAGGCTTCCAATACTTAATTATGTCACATGTCAGATGTGCTCTCACCATGTATTAAAAAATATTAGTATGCCATCTAGGTGCACTATTAAAAATGAGTCAATAAAATGATGTATCACATCATTCATCAATCTCATGAAATGTGCAAGTGCATTACATAAACTGGAAGACATAACAAACCACTTGTACAAACCTTGTCTCATCTTGAACATTGTCTTCCAAACATCTTGTTTGATTCTCACTTGATGGTAACCTGATTTGAGGTCCATCTTGGTGAAGTTATTCACTTGTTGTAGTTGATCCAACAAGTCATGAACCCTTGGAAAATAGTATCTATTCTTGATGGTGATTTTGTTTAGGGCATGATAGTCAATGCATACTCTCCATATTTCTTCCTTATTTGGCACCATGATGATCGATGAACTACATGATGATGTAATAAGAATGATGAATCACTACTCCAAAAACTTATGGAACTACTTCTTCACTTCATATTCATCAATGATGGACTTCCTATACAACCTAATGTTTGGCAATGGTGACTCCGATAATAACTAAATTTTGTGTTAAACATGTTTCTTGGGTGGTGACCCTTAAGGTTCTTGGAACACCTCCTTGTAGGATTAAATCGTTTTTTGTAGTTGTTAGCACTCCTTGCCACTACATCCTCACAAGGATTCTCTCATCTCTAGCTCATTGTCTTCTCCTTGCTGCTTTCCTTCTATAAAAAACAACAAGATAAAATTATTTGTGCCACCAATGATTCTCTTTGTCTAATGAGCAATGATCAAAGAGAGTTTGGATTTGTCCCTTTGTGCATTTATGGAATACACCTTTAGATATTTGATGAGACTATACTATTTTTCTCTCCTCTTGTAGATGTCATCTCTCAGGTACAAGTACGGGATTACCAAGATGAATCCACATGTGTCCAATGGAACAACATTTGCTACCACTTCATCCACAAAATTTTAGTTGATGGTAAAATTGAAATTCATTGTTTCCTACTCTTACATATTTCCTTACCCATCTCAAGGGGTATGGCTATACATGGTTATGAGTCTCTAGGCCAATATTCTTGACCAATTATGCAGAGATCAAATTGGATTGATAACTAGGATAAAACAAGTAATATACCTTACTCCATTTCATGTGGATCTTGATGTAGAACAATTATGTCATCTCCTTCTCTTCCTTGTGACTGAAACCAATCAGTGTTATTTCCTTATGAATAGTAGTACAACTAATATTACCTTCCAGATATTAAGTATTTTTCACCTCCTCCTCAACATCTATAGTTATCAAAGTCTTATTCTTCTTCCTCTTCTGAAAATGCTTGGGGCACTTCTTAGGGTGCAATTTCCAACAGTCTTCACTAGTGTGTCCATAATTCTTTCAAGCCTTATATTGATTGATAGAACGAGTTACCTCTAATGTTTCTTCCACGATATTCTTTTCAATCCACTTCTTATTCCATTTTCTCTACTTCTTTTGTGGTTCAGTTTGCTTGTGCATCCCAAACTGTTGCTTCCACTTGTCTCCTTAAGGGTATTATGCTTGAACACTTTCTTCATCAATTGTATTGGGATTAAATAACATTAATTTTCATTGAATTTTAGGAATAAATTCTCCCAAATAATTGTTCAACATATTTGGACTTTCCATAGAAACACCCAGTTGTATAATTATTTACTTAAACTTTGTAGTGAACTCCTGAATTGATTGCATCTACATTTGCCTAAAATAGTGACATGAAATCTATTGGTTCTCTTGATAGATTTGATCATGTCCTTGAACAGCTCCCATCTAGTCATCAATGACTCGTTTTCTAGTCATGTGTTTTCTACATCACTCTCCCACCATACCAAAGCAGGGCCTTCAAGATTTAATCTAGCAAATGCAATCCTATGTTTCCTAACAACTTTGTGTACATTTAAGTACACCTCCATCCATTGTAGTCATTGTTTCAATTTTATGGCATCAACATATCCTACATAAGGCCTGATGTTCATATTTTCCTCTGCATGAAAAGGAAACTATATTTTTTTATAGCTACATTCTCCCATCTCTATCTCAGTTTTGAGCTTCGACTTTGGTTTCTCCCTTTTTCTTGGTATCTTCTAGGTTAGTCTTTTGTTCTAGTGGTTATGTTTCCATCACTATTATTATGGCATTTGTTTTTTCTAACTGATCCAACCTAACTTTGGGATTCATTATTAGTCCTTAGCTTCTCTGAAGGAATGACAAAAATTCTTGTCCACTTCTCTTGTAATCACTACAGATGTTTACCATATAGGCCTCACCAAGTATATTCAAACTTGGTATTTAATACCATCTAATATGAAAATGGTGGAGGCTTATAATCTTTCCATTTCACCAACTCAAATTTCTTAGAAAATTATAATCCCCTCCAACTCTTGTAACTACTTTTAATGAGAGAGATGGTGAATATTGTAAATTTCTACTAATAGTAGGTGTTTAGATTTCTCTTCTACGTAATGTTTGAATTCCAAGAAACGTAGCTCAATGAAAATTCACTTTATCTTCTCCTTTAGATGTACTTAGGATTCAACTTGAGTAACAAGCAATGCTTAGCTATATGTTTATATTCAATTCCCATGCTATTTAAATGCCACTCAATGAAACTAATGATATGGCTACTCTCTTACACTTAAGCACCAATCCAAGATTGATCATGACATGACCACTCTCATAAAAATATGCATAAGATAATATTAATTAATTTCATGAAAATTGGCTTTACGCAAAGGTGGTGGATAAGACAATTACATCTCATACCAAGCCCATTTAACATGGATACATTCAAACCAAAGGATACTCACCAATCCAAAATTTTAAGAAAGTAATTAAAATTTTAGGTTTTGATTGAGTGGAACACTTTAACACTAATCCTTCTTCCCAAATCACTGCACAACTATGAAAGTATACTCATACGTCCAAACATCAAAGTGTGTGACCCAGTGGAGTAGGACATAACCCAAACAAGGTAAATACGACATGTATGGCCATCGTATAGCCCACAAACTAATGTCGATAAACATGGATGACCATGGGGAGGGAACAAGGGCTACACATGTCTTCTAAGAAAACTACAAGCAGTGTGCAAACTTTAGGGAAACAAGAAAATAACATATGGTAGCCATGGGAAAGAAAGGAAAATGTGGTGTTTTCTCCAAAAATCAATTAGCTTGAAAAAACAGAATTAGAAACCTTGTACACTAGTGTAACAACTTTGTAATGGCAGTCATATATTTCTAATATCATAAATGAATGGATGGAGGAGAATAGAGAGCTATTGGGATTATTCATTTTCTCATGAAGAGTGTAACCATGAAGGAAATTATCAAAACTACAGTTGATAGTGGAGTCTTAGCCCATAAAATAAACACAGGGAACAATTTAAATACATAGTGGCTTCTATTAAAAACTCACATACAAAACTTAGTATTAAAACAAAGCAAAGAAAAAATCCATCGCACATAAACATAATATTTTCCCTAGAAACTTAAATGGGGAAACCAAATTTTAGTTGGTTTTAGATAGGCTCTTTACTTTTTAGCAATGTGCAAGTTACAATACCCTCAAGCTCTCTGGTCCATTCGCAGTCTTCTCATGGGAATTTGGTAGCAATTCCCCTCACTTTCAACCAAAGAACCCATTTTTCTTTGTGGTTCAAGAGTAAATAGGAGAATAGCTCAGCTGGGGGGCTTATATGGAAGGCCAAGCATCCCTAAATATTCAAATTCCCCAATCCTAATGTTGTCTTCTCCTCTTTTTTCTTTTCTCATCAAGAACTTGAGGAATTTTTTAAAAACATTTTTTTTCCTTCTTAGTTTTTTCAATACATTTCCTTTTCAACTACTTATGTTTCTCATGATTCCATTGAGATTAATATATTAACACTAGTGTGAAAATCAATGATATGGCATGGGGCCCTTCACACCATCAACTCTATCTCCTAACTTATCCATAGCCTCAAACCTTTCCTGTGTCGATTCTCATATAACCTGAGTTGATAGCAAATTGTTGTAATGTGGATCCAATTAAGATCAACCTCCTATTCAACTAAATTCAATTAGATAGATATAATCTCATTGGAAGCCTCCTCAACTAATAACAAACAACCCACTATGACCACAACAAAGTAGAATAAAATAAAAATGACCCCATTTAATATAAAATCTACTATATGGTTCAATATGCCCAAACCATCTCAAGCAATTTGTCGCCATAGTAAATTTGTTTCTTGATAAATACTCATCCTTTTCAAATCTCTTGGAGGATAATGACTTCTTCATTCATAATCTCTTCCCCAAACCCTCTCTTTTGAATGAATCAATGTTTCACTTCTCCAATTTCATATGGAAATGTGCTCCTTCACTAGCCCCTATAATCAATAGAGGTCAATATTGTCTTCTATTTCTCTAGAAAATGCAAAGTCAAAATAGATGCCTATGAATATAATGAAATTGTTGTCTTCTGACATCTAGAAAATCATTATAGGCTTATTTATTTAGATTTCATATACTTAGTTAATTACAATTCATCTAGAATATTAACGAAAAACTACCTGCAACTTTAGCACATGAAGAAATGGTAGCTAGCATGGGGAATAACCTTCTATTGCTAACACTAGTTATAATATCTTGTGTGTGAGTCCTCCCATATTCACGTTACAAAAGTTTTGGAGGTGGATCTCAAGCTCCTGATCTTCGACAAGGTATAGAAAGAAAGGAAAACTTATCTAGTTAGGTGAAGTCAATAATGTAATTCTTCAAGCTTCACCTAGTCATATAATTCAAAAGAATCACATGTGTCATGTATTAGCATGGAAAGTGTTAGGTTTCATGCTTGACAGGTATATTGCATGGCATGTAAAAACACTTGAAGTTCGAGCCTAATTCTATCTTCAATGTTATTGTATCATTTGAAGTTGGAGTTGGTACGTCACACATCTCCTCGTGGTTAAGGAGGTATGGCTTAATGAAGTTGGAGAACCCTCATGAGAAGTCTAGAATCCCCTAGAAAGTCAAAGAATTCAAATTATTCTAGAAGCTCCTAGAATAAGTTGACTAGTCAAAGTGGTTACAACTAGGAGTTAATCTTAGGTTAAGTGGTTGCAATAAGAAAATATTAAAAAATAAAGTAGTTGCAAATAGAAGTGGAGAATTCAATATTTGTGGATAAAGTGGTTGTAAGTGGAAAAAGTGGTTAGAAGTGGGTTAGACCTAAAAGAAGGAAGTCGGTTAGAAGATAACCCCTAGAGGAATCTACTTGGGGAAGTATTAATTAGAGAGAAAGAGTCTCTTATTATGTATTGTCTATTGAGTATATTGAATATCTATTATTTTGGTGAAAGGTTCATTGCAGGTACTCATTGTCACATATGAAGTTATGCAAGTCTGAGATAGCAAAGGAAGATTGACAACGAAAGTTTCATAGGTTCAAAAAAACCCTAGATTTGGAAGGTGTATGCAGGCTGCAGTGGAGGATGTCGCATACATACGTGGGAACATAGTAGGTGAGGCAGTGTACATACGTGAGATGTAGAAGAGGAGGTTGAGTACAAGTGAAAAGGTCGTGAAAATAGATGTTGGTGGCAGGCCTCTAAAGTCTGAAGCAAGTTACCAGGACAACAATCTATACGTTCAGATCTACTACAGAAGTTCCGGTATGGTTACATGTTGTTTTGATGCTTAGATTTTTTCATGGTATGGTGAATGATTAAAGAATTATTGGTATGGATGTTATGATGTCTAGATATGGTATGTGTTGGTTGGTTGGTTGGTTGGTTGGTTGGTTGGTTGAGTGGTATAGTTATGATATGGTTGAGGTATATCTATGTTGAATGATGATATATGTAAGAGGGACATGCATATGTTGTTGGATCTGCATATGGTTGATAATGGCACATGTTGGGTAGTGATAGGATGGATACAGTGACATGTTACAAGCTAATGTGACAGAGGAAGCAAAGGTAGGAAGGGCAGAAGTCTTGAAGTTTTATAAATCTAGTTTAATGAAGTTGTACACATGCTGACGGAGAACAGGTTTCATACAKACATGGGATGCAAAGAAGACAAGGAGCRTACATACACATGTTGTAGTATAGACAGGTTGAGTACCTGTTGATATATTGTTTTATGTCTACAAGATGGGTCTTGTACTTGAGGGTTGGATTTCTYACATATCAGTTGGTGTTGAGATCTACAAGTTGGGTCTTGTAGTTGAGACTTGGTGYTGATAAACCCTRGATATTGTAGTCTAATGTTAATACAAAAATATTACACATGTATATGTTGTTCTGTGTGTTCATTTTGATGATGGTTGATATCTCGTTATTGTTGATGTATTTTTTTGATATATACAAGTATCTAATTGTGAATGAATAATAATGTTTGAATTGGTTTCTAACTAAAGTTTTGAAATAAGTGTAAAAATATCCTCTCACTGATTCACCGCCCCCCCCCCGCCCCCGCCCCCCCTCTCTTAGTGTGGTTGGTGTGTCCAACATTTTTTGTTATGAATATGTTGTTTTTCATATGCTTGGGGCCTTTCTTTTGTTGTACTACTATGGATTTTTTAGGTTTACCTACAATGTTGATTAATCCAATATGCAAGAGTTTATCTTTCTCTCTAATTAGAGAATCAGAAAATGCTTCAAAGGAGGGAATTTTGTAAGTATCCCCTTGACTGATAAGTGCTTCTCTAGTAGAGTAAAAACTAGATTCAAAAATAGAATAGGCATTGCCAATATTAGCAAGAATAACATATATTAATTGGTCATCTTCCTTATTTATCTTACATTATAAAAGTCAAAGTATAAGTATTTTAAACTTAGCTAGAAAATCCTTAGTGCAATAGAAACACTGAGATATAAAGAAATAATTGATTTTTGAGTTGGTGAGGCTCAAATCTTGTTATGTTTACCAAACACAATCTCCATGTTTTTCCAAGCAACATTTGGGGTATTAATTCCTTGAATGTGAAACTATTAATCATTGGATATTGACATCCTTATTGAGCCATGTGTTGAATCATTTTTACTATCTCATTTTGGCTCTCTTTAATGTTTCAAAGGGGGTATATTCTATTCCAAAGGTAAGATAGTAAAGTCCCTTACTTAGTAGTAAATACTCCATATGATATCTCCATGAGAAGTTGTTAGAACTGGTAAGTAGTATCTCACTTTGATTTCCATATCACAATATGTAGGTAAGATGGATTCAAAATAATAAATATATTTTTTAGATGGAGAGAGCTTGAAAAAATAAGTAGTTTCTTAAAAAGGGGCACTAAAAACAAATTATGAATGATAAAGTTATGTTTTCTTAAAGAAAGGCACAAAAAATAAGCAATCTACCACACAATAGGTGGAGATTGTCTTGCATGGTGATGGGTGATAAGGTTGTTGAGTTGCAAGGAGTAAAAAAGAATCCCCTCCTCGAACCTTTTTTTGAGACCATTTTGTGCTTCCTTGCTTTCCTTCCACATTCTATCTTCCCTATTTCTTTACTCCATTTATTTTCCCTCTTCTACACCTCCCCTTATTCCCTTTTTCTATTTTCCCTTCTTTTCTCCCTTTCTGGTTACTGTACTTAGTCATATTTTAGTGATTTGCAGGATTGTGGGCTCATGGGTTGGCAGGCCTTCATTTCCACCCACTTTCTTATCTCATAAGTTTGTTTTAATACTTAGCCATTTTTTAGTTTCGCGAGTTCGAGTCCTCATCCTCCATTTTCCGTGACCTTCACTTTGCACCCCAAGTTCTTTGATCTACATTTTGACCATCAGCCTTGTTGCGGATTCTAAGCTCCAAAGTATTTTATTCCTCTTGCATGCGAGTCTGATCAACTGTTATTCTACACTTAGTATATGTTTATTCATCTTTACAACCGCGGGTTCCTGGGTTGGCGGGTTCATGAAATTTTTTATATTCAAAATATATCTCGTTCGTCCTTTGTGTCTTTTCCCTATACGCATTAATTATTGTTTAATGCTAACAATTGTTCTATAGGCCCTGAAAATATCATCATTAATGGTGAAATGCTCAAGGAATTACTCATTAAATCTCATAAAATCTCATAAAATCTTCATTTGCCAAGGGATTAAATTATCATTATCTTCCTGAAAATATTTATTTGAGATTATTATCAAGATGAAGAAATAGTCCCATCAACCAATGACAACATCAACTAGACAACAATGTTTTGGTGCTACTCAGAACATCTTTGGTCGTGAAGACCAGAACTTCCAACGGTCAAGAGCATATTTGTATTATTCCTCTCCTCCTACACAAAAATATGTACTTTGGGCATATGGAATCACTAGTGTTGGGTGTGTTCGTGAGGTTTTTTATTGTAAGGAACTCATTGCATGGTGTGTGGAAAAGTATGTGCCAAGTCAAAGAATTATACAACTCCATGATTATTCTCCAATTTCTCTTTCACCTCAAGTTTTTCACAAGATGTTAAAGATGCCAGAGTCGACTCTTACTTTGAAAGTTGAAGATTGCAGAGAATTATTGAAGAAACATAAAAATGTGCTTGACTTCCTGCCAAAATATTTGTAGAATCTTGCATCTGTCACAACATACATAACCAAAATCTATGTTGAGTCTCTTAAAAACCATTACCGAGAAATTGCATGGTTATTTTCCAGGTTGACAGGTCAGGAAAACATTGCTTCTATCTCTCGCATGATTTTATATATTATGTATTTTATAGTACATGAGTAAGACATTTTTTACAGGGATGATTTTAAGGATGGAAATTTATTTTAAAATGTAGAAACCTTGGCGAATCTTACTAATCCTTCATATGCTAACTATAAATGTTTGGCGATATTTTTGTAAAAATATTC
>JZKD02S2410608.1:0-28638 GCA_000966675.3 Picea glauca
CTACCAAGGACTATATGGATACCTTGGTGAATCTGTATGAGAAACAAGCTCCAAGTCAGAATATGACACTTAAGCACAAGCTTAAGTATTTGAAGATGGAGAAATGTGAATCAGTCCGTAGTCCCTGTACTCAAGTATTCAATGATGCAACAAAATATTCATCATCTACTTGGACTGAACATAAATGTGCATCAAGGAAGTTGTCCTATAAATTTGGAGATTGCTCGCCATGGGTGAACCTCGATAGGTGATCGGGCCCTGCATTCAACGTCCCTAGTTTGACTATCACTTCAAAATCAAATTCCAAAAACAACAGGAACCAACTACAGATCCCCCCCCCCCCAAACACTAGCTTATTGACTAGTTATTTGAGGGTAGAATGATATGTGAACATTTTAAAGTGTTTCCCAAGTAGGTAGTGTCTGAATTTTTGTAGTGCATATACCATTGCTAGGCCTTCTCTCTCTGTAGTATTGTAGTTATTCTCTGAATCTGATAGCTTTTTGCTTGCAAATGATATAGGATGGTCTAACTCTACTCCTAGCTATGCCATAATAGCTCCAAGTGTTATGGATGATGCATCTACATGCACATGAAATGTATTTTCCCAATCTGGGAATACTAGTATGGGTGTTGTGACCATTTTTTCTTTTAGAGTGCCCAAACCTCGCTAACAATCCTCATTCCACTGGAATTTACTATCCTTCTTCAACAGTTTCTCCATCGATGCAGTGATCTCCACATACCCTTTCTTTAATTTCTTGTAGTATCATGTGTGTCCCAGTGTTGATCTCAAATGTCGTATTGATTTGGGTGGTGGTAAGTTAACAATGACTGCAACCTTAGTAGGATCCACCAATAGCCTGTGTTTACAGACTATATGTCCCAATAGTATTCCAAAAGGTGTCCCAGAGGCGCACTTCTTGATATTTAATGATATCTGACACTACCTGGATCTTTCCAACATTATCCTTAACACTTCTACATGATTTTTCAACAGACTTTATATTGTCCAATCATCCATATATACTTCTAAAAATTGATGGATGAATTCTTTGAACGCGTCCATGACTACCCTTGAGAATATAGTCACTGTGTTCTTCATCCCAAAAGGCATGACTGTGTACTAGTCAGATCCCCATTCTATGGAAAAAGTGGTCTTGTACCTATCTTTTGGAGCTAACTTGATCTGATGGCAGCCTAAGAATCCATCTATGAATGAGTATGCTTCCTAGGCTCCCACATTCTCTAACACCTAATCTGTGAAAGGGGTGGGAAAAGGGTCATGTAGGCAAGCATAATTCATCTTTCTCATATTGACACATATCCTTATGCCTCCTTACTTCTTCTCCTGGACTACCATAGGGATTATCCATTATGATTCTTCTATTGGTTCTATGATTCCATCTTCCAACATTTTTTTAATCTCTTCTTTTACTTTCTGCTTATATATTGGGTTCAGTCCATACGGTCGTTGTCTAACTGATCTAGCCTCAGGTTTGAGAGGTATGTTCATCTCTCCTATCTCTCTTGTTATTCCTTTCATTTATGTAAATGTTGTTGGGAACAGGTCATTGTAATAGCACAACAACTCTGTTATTCTTTCTATTGTTTGTTCATCCCAGTAATCTCCAATATTCGCCATTTTGGTATTATCATTTGTCCCAATATTTACTTTCTTCACCTTGATTGGTGCAACAAATAATTCTGATGCCAAAGATGGACCTTCCACCTTTATTTCTCCTTCAATTTTTATAATTTGAATATTGTGTGGGTCATCTTCATCTGGTGTTTTTTCCTACACATGATAGCATGATAGTAGTTCTTTCATTGTTTGTTTATTCTTTTGTTGATACTCTGTTATAAGTTCAACCTATGGTTCCTTAATAAATATCACCCCTCTGATTTTTTTGAGTGTTGAATCAATGTTGGGGTTCTCATGTTCAAATGAGAAAGTGACTCTAAAATTATGTTGTGGTGTTGTCCATTACGCATTGCCTCTACATAGTTCCTAGTCTACATACTAGTTTTCTGGCATTCCTTCTAGTGTATGAATAAAGTGATGAGGTCATTATTCTAGTGGTGTCATTTTCCATAGTGTTCTTCACTTCTCCAAGTGTTCTTCTAGTGTCCCCTATCCATCATAACTCTTTAGTTCATTGCTTTCCTATTCTATGTTGAATATAATGTGTAGTAATCGCTTACATTGGTAATAGTCCTTGACTATCTCTTTGTGTGCAACCCACCATCTTGCAGGTGTTTCCTTGAGTGATATGTCCATAGCTAAGAGCCTCTGATTTTCTAACACTTCATCTTCATATCTTGTTAGGAATTCTTCTAAGTCATTCACCCCATGAAAAATAGGAGGTTCTCTTATCTCTGTACCTACCCATCTTATTGTGCGGTCTATTCTTGTGCACCTTCTTGTGGATACTTCATGTAATCTATGCTGACAATTGTCCAACCCTATATCTGAGTCTGAAGCGCATGATGTGATGCTTCTCCAGTTGAGTACTCCATCTGTTGTTGGATTTACATAATATTCTTCTCGTGTGATGGTTCTGTATAACTGGTTGATTTCCTTCAGGTCTAAGCAAGTGGGTTCTACAAACCTTTCTCCTTCTGATGGGTCTAGTGGTGCAATGAATCTGTACTCTCCTGACTCGAATGTCATCTTCCTTGTCTTCAAATTGATTATGGCCTAGTTTTCAAAGGCCCAATCCAAACCAAGCAATGTTGGATAAGGTTTTGTGCCATCCACTATTTTTATCACTTCAAAATCAGCTTTAGTGCGCACTCCATCCAGATCTACTGTCACACCTTTTAGTCTTCCAATTGGAAAAACATTGTGTTGATTTGCTAGTTTTAGCTGAACAAGTGCATATCCTAATGTAGGCTCTCCCATACATTTCCATGTCTTCTTGGGTAACACATTTACTTTGAAGCCTAAATCGAGTATAATATCCCCCGTGTTGAAATCTCCAATGTTGGCATTCAGTCTGAACTCTCTACTTTTCCTCGTCCTTGTATGCAAGTGATTAACTATTTTCTGCTCTAGCTTTCCCTCTACATTTGTGTTACATATTTCTAACATATTTTGTAATAATTTAACAGATAATGGATCATTTAGTAGTTTAACACAAGATTGTAGAAAATCATTTATGGTACTTACTTGACCTAGGGGATGTGCTTCATTAGTGTTATCCAGCGATGAAGGAATCTCATATGTTGGTACGTCCTGAGTATGTTGCGCAGTTGATGTAGATTCAATGTCTGGCTTCAATAATTCTTTTCTAGCTTGCTTGAATATATCATTTTCCTTCTACGCATCAAATTGATTTTTTGGTTTAGCATTCTTCTTCACCCAATGGTGTTCTGTTGGATCTTGTCTTACTACATCATCTCTTGTTTTATCTCCTCCACGTGTAATTATGTTGGTATTTCTTCCATCATTCCTTGCTTCTGCAGAAATCCATTGAACATTCTGATTGCTATGATTCCTCTTTTCTCAGATCTTCCCCAATAGTGTCAAGCAATCTTATGTGTCATGATCTGATGCGCGACAATACATACATGTCGCAGGTGGAAGTGGACATTCTCTTGCATATTGTCCTGGTTGTTGATGATTATGGCATACCATTGGTCATATGCCTCTTCCAAAGCCTTGTCTACCTCATCCTCCACCTTTGTAGCCAGATCGATCTCCTCGTGGGGTGTTGTACTGAGGCAGCTGATTATACTACGTGGAATTATACTGTGGTTGCGCAGTATTGTATAGTGGATGCATAGTGTTATATTGTTGTGGTGTAGTGTTATATGGGACTGGTACATGGATAAACTGTGGTGCAGCTTGCCCTGTCATTATTTATGTCTGCACCCTATAGGTGTCTGATTTTATTTCCCTCATCAGCTCCATTGTCCTGCAATGTTTTTCATCATGACCCACTAATTTGCAAAAGTTGCAATATGAACTCTTAGGCGTTGTCTGGTATTTCTGCATCATTGGAAAATGATATGGATCATGCCCCTGTGTCTTACATATATCACACCATAGTCCTCCTATCATCAAAGGGTTAGGTAGTCATGTTTCCATGTACTTCGCGAATGTTTGTCACTCATTCTTGTGATTTCCTTTTGTCCTACATGTGGTACACCAAACACCTTCTCTTTTGTCCTTACTCATGATCTAGTTTAGTTAAAATGTTAAATTCTTCAGATCCTCCTTTGTCTCTTCTATTGTTGGATTTGTCTTCTGGTATTGGTTCACTTCTATTTGTAAGGCTTCTTGCAGAGCCTCTACATGAGTTTGAAACTTCTATTGTCTCAAAGGGTATTTCAGGTGTGGTAGAAGGGAATTCACAAATAGATGCATATGCTGCATATATGTCATGACATACTTCAGCTTCCCCTTCAATCGCTTGAATCCCTGGTCAATCTCCCAGATAGATTCTCCTAGTTTCTATCTGATCTCTATCATCTTAGTCATGTACTAATCCTATGAGCTAGGCTTCTAGAATTCATTTATCAGCAGCTTCTTGATATCCACAATCGTTATGGTTGTTCCTAGTGGATTGTTTGCAACTAATCTCATGTACCAATCCAATGTGTGGTCTCTTAGTGTGATAGATAGTTGTGCAAGTTTTGTATCCTCATCTATGATCTGCTTTTATTCCCAGATCTTTTCATAGATGAAAAAGTGCTTCTCAAGGTCCTTTGATGCCTCTCCCTTGAATTCTGGTAACCTCATGGTGGGATCATGTCCTACCATCCTGAATGATGGACTACTACCTCCACATAGTGTATATCCTTGAATAATGCTTCTTGAATTGGCTCCCCCAGTTGTTTCTCCCTATGTAGATGTACTTCTTCCACTGAAATTTAGTTGTCTAAACGATGGTGTTCTTTCTAGTGTATTGGTCGCACATGGGATTATGGGTTCCACACTGACACTGATATGGATAGGATTTTTTCCTTTAGTTCCTTCCCTTGGACCTCTTGTCTTCCTTTCATATGTCATTCAAAGGATTTCCTCGATATTCTCCACAACCCGGAGATCCTCTACCTCTTCTTCGTCACTTTTCAATCCTTTCCTCGAGACTATGGCTCTCTTCTTATTGTTCAACTTGTATTGGTAGGGTGCTCCACTGCGCATTCTTCCAGTTGTTACCATGATATACTTGATATGGTCTTCCTCCATCATGATTAGATCCAAGGCATCCTCCTTCTTTCCTTAATCCATATTTTCCTCCATTTCTCTGTCTCTTGTTAGTGCTTCCCCCTTCCCCCATGAACACAGGGAAGTTTAGTTGTCTAATGCCATTGTCATTAAACCTTTGTTATAAAGAAAAATATTGATGGAAGAATACAACGATTTGATATACCTACCTAGAGGTCCCTTCAAGAACTCTTGCTCTGATGTGTTGTAAGACTTCGCAGTATCTACTGCAAATTCTATGATAAATCCTGCAACAATGTTGTCTAACCATAAATATATTGTACATGTAAATTTATTTCCAACTTGTTGTAACTATGCAATATCCATACAATTCCAATATAGATGTCTAATTTGATTTGTAGGGTGGTTGTCTTTCAACCTCAATATCCACTCCTGCAACATATGTGAGAAATCACAGATAAATACTTCATGCAAGTCATTAAATATGTACTTGTCCAAATATTTGCGCGGTTTTAACTTCGGGTTTCTGAAATCTTTATGTGAAAATTCCATCTCCTTTGTTTTCAACCAGCTCTTGATCTTCGCCTTCATTCGGTTCCACAGTCTAAACATCCCCTTTTATAATCTCATTCTTTTTAATGTTTCCTCTACAGATCTGACATTATTTTTTTATTCTTCAATAGATCTCATTCACTCAATCCCATTTTGTTCCAGCTAGAAACAAAAACATTTGTTGGGTTTACTTATCTCTTGCTACCTTTCTTGGGCTGACCCAGCTTCAAGTCTATCATGGTTTCCAACAAAAACCCTTTAAAACTATCTTCCCCTCTAGTAAACCATAAGGAAACGCAGTACACAGAGTGTACTACACAGTCTCACCTGATATATTTTTATTGGTGGTTGCAACGCTAAAGTGCTTATAGCCTGGGAATGAGTGGGGATCTGGGATTAAACTTTGTGATCTTCATTTGATACTTTAACATTCATATTATATTGAATACCATGTCCTTCTTATTCATGCATGTAAAATAGCAGATCTAACTAGTCATTCACACATTTGTCTAACATCTAATAATTGATAGTAAAGAAAATACACAATATTCAATCACATAACACATGATCTACCATGGTTCACCCCTCCTGGGCTATGTCCACAAATATTTGGTTTCTCTACTCTTTTATTATGGTGTTTCTGTAACTATAGCACCGCGCACATGAAAATTCTCCATCAACCAGGTCGAGACCTATTACGAGGTGGACCGTATCACACCAAGCTCCTCAACCTGTTATATTACCCTCAATATATACCCTATCTCCTCTCCTTAGCTCAACAGCTTACAAAACAGATTGGATTTTCAGTCATTCTAGATTAGAATGACATAGTAACACTAACCAAAACACGAGCCCCGACCTAGACCTCCTAGGTACCTACTTATACATGTCTTTGTCTTACCATCCATTACATCTTCTTACCAAAACCCTAACCCTATCATGGCTAGGTATTCTTGCATGCGTGCCTCACATGCTTTCCTCTTCTACATGTGTGTTTGTCTTGCACGTGATTCTTTTCCTGCATGTGCATCTGCCTTGCACATGCTTCTTTTCCTGCATGTGCATCTGCCTTGCACATGCTTCTTTTCCTGCATGTGCATCTACCTTGCACATGCTTCTTTTCCTGCATGTGTGTCCACCTTACACGTGCTGCTTTTCCTCAAAATTGGGCATGTGCCCAACACTTCTTCTTCATCTTTTCCTGGCCTATACATGAGGGGCTCCCTAAGAGCATGGTTTGGTGTCTTTCAAGCTCACTTAAACTATGAAAGCGACATCTAACGAGAAATTGTTTATCCTTTTCGGCCTCATTCAGATTACTTAATAAAAGGAGCCCCCTGGAGTCTTCTTTAAGCCCTTTTCAGACTCTCTAAAATTGAAAAGATTGTCAAGCGATCTTGTTTCCCTTCACTCTCGTCAAAGTGAAATTTGAAGGCACATCTGTCCAACGATAGTTTACCCCTTTTTATGTCTGGATGCCTAATTTTATGAAAAAGGTATGCCATAGGAACTATGGTTATCTAGGAGAGTATTCTCAGGTATAAGTTTAACCCTATTTTGGGCCCGATGGACTAAATTTGCGAAAAATGGTCATTCTCCCTGGTTTTGTTTTATCCCTTTTTCGAGCCTTGGAGATTATTTACTAAAAAGGAAACCCCTTGGAGTCTTCTTTAAGCCCATTTCAGACTCCCTAAACAAGAAAATATAGCCAAGTGACCTTGTTTCTCTCGCACTCATTAATTGGTCTAGAAGAAATATCTATTTGGCATAAGTTTAACCCTTTTTCCGACCAATAGATTACCCAAGAAAAAGGTACACCTCGGGAGACATTTCTCGCCAAGAGAGTTCTCGTAAGTTATGTTTTATACTTTTTTGGGCTCAAGGGACTAAATTACGAAAAAGGATGAGTGAGTCCATAGTTAATCTCTTTTTAGACTCCTTAAAATTAAAAAGATAGTCGAGTAATGTTGTCTCTGTCACACTTGTTAAAATGGTTTTGAAGAGACGTCCTTTCGGTATAAGTTTAACCCTTTTCTAGACCGACTAAACTAAGTACAAAAAAGGTATACTCTGGCCCCAGTGACCAAAAGTGTTCTCCTTGGTATGATTTTATTCTTTTT
The DNA here is from genome assembly GCA_000966675.3 of Picea glauca. Lineage (NCBI taxonomy): Eukaryota > Viridiplantae > Streptophyta > Pinopsida > Pinales > Pinaceae > Picea > Picea glauca. Next base: position 7,849 of record JZKD02S2410608.1, read on the forward strand.
CGGGACCTAGAGACTAAACTTACTAAAAAGTCACTCTGGAGTCTTATTTTAGTGTTTTTTAGATTCTCTAAACATGAAAAACCGTCGTGCTTACCTTCTCTGGGCTCATAAAAATTTACATGGAAAGAGTCTCATTGTGCCATTTTGTAATCACATTGCATGTCTCATCCATACATCTTTGGCCTAATTCTGGATCCATTTTTTCTATCACTGAACCTTTAGATCATTCTTTAGGTGCAAGCCTTGTGGCATTTTTTCCCTTGCGATTTGACACCTTGACACATGGAGGAATTTTTGCGAGTTTATGTATCATGCACATGTCTCCTTGCAATGAGCATCAGTATGTTCCATGTGCTTGGAACCAGTTTTCTTGTCTGCAACACTCGTTCCTCCTTTGTAACATAGCATTCTTTTATTCTTTTTCAAGCTCGTTGAATACGTGAAAAAGACAAAAAAAATCAAATATTCCAAAAAAGAGGGGACAGGGAAACATTCTCTTTTGTTGGCAGCAATCTAGTCACCCTTGGATAGAGCACATCCTTCTATTTTTTTTGAAATCATTGGGATCTAGTATGTCCTTAGGAAGTTGTTCTCATTACATAGATCTTTGTCCTCCTTTATTTGGTTACTCTTCCAAACACATGGAGAGTTTGTGGTGCCTCTTGTGCCACAGACTTATGTCAATAACATGTTTCCTGAGTATTTTCATATATCATGCTCTTGTACAAGGGGAAGTCTTGAAACCTGAGTCGATCGACCATTCTGCGATAATTCGCTTGACCTTAATGAGTCTGCCATCATGAGAGTCATGTAAGTTCACATCTAGAATCAATGAAGTTTGGTGCCTGATGATCAAGGTCCTCCATTATTTCCACAATGACATGTCGAAAACCTTAGAGTGGTGAGTCTTATGCTCCTATTATACTCCTACCTAAGTTTTTAAGATATTGAAGCTATTTATCGAGCTATGAAGCTATCATCTCCAGCCATGGGCATTAATGCCTCTTGAAGATTCATGTAACATTGTATATCTACTGATGATTTTGAGATGTAGATCCATTGTGTATTATTCGTGGATATACTTTATATTGACATACACATTCGTCATGTAGCCATGATTACTATATATATGACATGGATCTACATTGTACTTGATTGGCATACATGCTTAGTTTGTCTCGAGAAAGGGAATTCCTACCTCGGTGATTATTATTATCTTATTGCAGATGACGTGCTCATGGATACTCACTTGGGTTTACTCAACTCCAGTGTTTTCCCAATATATTAAAGATGTTGTAATTTATTTCGGCCTTCAGTTCTCTTCTAACCTCACAAATTAGGGAGCATCTTTTATAACTCAAAATGCCACTACTATGCATTTATGATGTTGGCCTACTCATTCACACATCTGCCAACCCTTTTTGCTAGAGTTCTTCTCAAAAAATAATTTTTTGTATGGTATATGTGCCCTGTTGCATATGCAGATCACATATACACGCTAGTTGCATGCCTAAAATTCCACATACATACACTAGTTGCATAACTAAAATCTCGCGTGTACTCTAAAAATTTGCAAAAATATATATAAATTATGCGCTTTTCGATGGAGTTTACAGGATATCTTAGGTTTTTCAACCATTTTACCTCCTATATCCCTTATGGCAACGAATTAACCATCATTTTATCATATAAAAGGGCCCTAGGGGGGTCATTTGGAGATATCAAACAAGAGGCAAGAGAAATCTGCCAAATTTTTCTCCCTTGCATTCCAAGCCTTCTGCATTATGCTCTAAGTTTCATCCTCAGCATTCCCTTCCATCCATCCTCTTTATACCATCTGTATTTTTCCATTATATTGGCATCTTGGTGGTGAGGATAGTGTATCAGGAATAGTGCACTTGGAGATAAAGTAGAGGAACCCAGGTGAGGTTCGTGGAGTGGCACCAACAAAATTCAGGTTGTAACTTCCAATTTTGTTATTAATAAAAGAGAAAACTTCTTGTTCCAAATATTTATGTCTATGTGTTTGTTTTTATGAATGTTTTCATAAATAACTAACCCTTTAGATGATATTGATAATTAATCATGTGTTGTCATAGTTTTTTTTGTAACGTTGTTTCAAGCCAGCTTTGGGAGGAGGCCTACAATCTTGGAATGAACAACAACCAAAAGGGATCGACAACAGTCGTAAGGACTTAAGGTACACAACTCAATCTTCTTTATTTTCCATTAATTATCATGAGGTCTTGTTGGTTTGGGTAGAATAGAATATTTTCTATATTTTAAGGTGTCAAGGCTCTGCCTAATTGCTAGACCCATATTAGGGGGATTTTCCTCATAGCACTTGTGATCTGTGCTATCACCAACCCAATCAAAATCAATTAAGCCTATGATATCCAATGCACAACATGTTGCATAGTGGATCCCATAAGTTGTGGTTCCCTAAACATATCTAAGGATGTGCTTGGAATCCTTCCAGTGTAGCTCATGTGGCTCCTGCATGTACCTAGCAACTTCCCCTACTGCATATGGGAGATCTAGTCGGGTGTTGGTGAAATATAGAAGGATCCCAAGAAGTTATTGATACATGGTGTTTTCCACCACTGGTGTATCTTTTTCATCCTTAAGATGTACCCCAAAGATAAAGGGTGTTGTTGTCGACTTGCATTCGGTCATGTGGAATCTAGCCAATAGATCTTGGGCATACTTAGTCTGAGATAGCTTGATGCCTGAAGCATACAGAATAATCTAGAGACCAAGGAAATAGTGTAGTGGACCCAAGTTCGTCATAGAGAACCTGTCGTGAAAAATGTCTTTGACCGTAGAAATTGTGGAGGCCAAACTTCCTATGATCAGGAAGTCATCCACATAGAGAACTAAGATCAACAATGAGTCTAAGGTTCTCATCATGTAGGCGTTTGGATCTAATTTTCATCTAACAAAATGTTGAGAAAGCAAGTAGGAATCCATCTTTGCATACCATGTTGTAGGTGTTTGTTTGAGGCCATAGAGTGACTTCTTCAGTCAACATACTACAGATGAGTTTTGTATGAAACCCTAGAGTTGCTCCATGTGAATCTCCTCTGAGAGATCCCTGTGAAGAAATGCATTATTCGCATCCATCTAGTGAACTTCACACCCTCCAGTTGTTGAAATGGAAAGGGCCAATTGGATGGAGTCCATCTTTGTTATGGGAGCAAAGGTCTCATCATAGTCTATCCCATGGATATGTTGAAAACCTTTGGCAACCAGTCTTTCCTTATACCTACTCACCTACACGTTTGATGCCTTCTTTGTCCTCTAGACCCATCTGCATCTTAAAATATTTATGTCTAAAGGAAGCGAAACCATATCCCAAGTCTGGTTCTCGAGGAGAGAGTTGTACTCCTCCTGCATAGTAGCTTCCCAGAAGGGATTTGATACATCTTATACATAGGTATGCAATTATGAATCTAGAACCATATAGAAATGCACAGGAAACATTGGTTTGGTAGTTGTGATTGCATGAGGAGGATCCTCAAACTGAGACTTCATCCTCCTCTGATTTGCTAGATCCCCCACAAGGTATCTTGTTTCCTGTGGGGTGTTTTGTGCCCACTTGGGCATCCGTGGTGGCTCAACATCTGCATGCTCATCATCGACATGCTCATCATCTTATGAATCATATTTGGAGATCAGATATGAACCATGATCTGAGTGAGTGGACTCATCATCACTGATGTTTGGGGCATGCAGTGGTATGGAGATATTTGTATGTAGCTCCAACAGTGCATACAAGGGAGTTTCATCAAACTAAATATTGCGCTCAATGATGAGCATTTCAGTAGAGGGATCAAGTAACATGTAACCCTTCACATCATCTGGATATCCCATGAATATGCATGTGGTACTTTTTGTATATAATTCTTTCCTTTTTCATAAGGTACATGGGCCCATGCACGTGATCCAAATATTTGGAAGTGGGTGACTTTTGGTTTATTGTTGCTCCATGCATCAAAGGGAGTCTGGTCCTTGACATATATGTGAGGAGATATGTTCTGAATGTGGTTAGAAAAGTTAAGTTCCTCAACCCAATTATTGGGAGGTATAGATCTTACATGCAGCATGCAAGTGGCCATCTGCTTGAGGAATTTATTCTTCCACTCGGCTACTCCATTTTGTCATGGAGTGTAAGGTACTATGTGTTGTAGTTGTATACCTGCCTCTAAAAAAATATGTTGGACATATCGGTTCACATATTCCACCCCATTATCTATGTAGAGGATTTTGATCTTTCTCCTAGATTGATTCTCTACATGTGCTTTGAAGTCTTTGAGATGCTCCAAAACTTCAGACTTTTTCTTGAGAAAATACACCCAAGTGTATCATGATAAATCATCAAGAAATGTAAGCATGTACCTTAATGTTTTGATGGATGGATGAGGACATGGTCCCATCATATCACTATGGATGAGCTCAAAGGAGAGGAGGCCTTCTCTTTCTTAAACTTCTCTTGAGTATGTTTTCTAAGAACACATCCTTGACAGACTCATTTTGAAAAGTGTATGTTGGGCAAGTCAGTGAACATATCCTTTTTTCATAGTTGTTTCATGTATTTGAAGTTTGTATGGACGAATATCTCGTGTCATAATCTACTAGTATCATCAGCATGTCTCAGTAGTAAAGAAAAATCAAATTTAGCAATGAATTTACTGAAAGTATACAAACGAGATTGGTGGTTTACCTCACCAACAACAATCATGGAGTTATCATGCATATCAGATATGGTTATGGAATTGGGTGTAAACTCCACCCACTTTTCTATACGATAATGTGTTATCTGATAAACAAAGAGAAGATTCACAAAGACTTTTGGAACATGCAATAATTTCTCAAAAATTTCATGTTGTGGTTATACTCTCCTTGGCTAATGACCTCAACTGGGGTATCATCTCCTGTGAGGATGGGAGAACCCGTGCATGCAGAAATAGAAGATAAAACATTTTATGTTGTTTCCATATGATGGGATGCACCTAAATCTAAGATCCATGCATCAAGAGAAGAGTTAATGGAAATCGGTGCATGATGGTTACCCAATTTTGTTGGTGTTTTATCTTCTAACTTCTTCTTGGAAGATTAGAGAATGTGATCCTCGCGGTTGTTCTTCTGAAGAATATGCACCATCCAATCAATCGCTTTCTTCATGCATCCCAATTCGAGATTATATGGACAATTACAATAACTGCATTTGGTCTTCCCTTTATTTCCTTTTCCACCTTTGGAACCTAAGGAATCATTGAAGGGTTTGGAGTACCCTTTCTTCTTTGGATTTACATGCACCTTTCCCTTGCTTTCCTACTTGGAATTTGAATTAGAACTACTACTACTTTCATGCACAGCAAGTGCATGAGCATTGGGTCCCTTGATTATCCCCATTTTGATGAGTTTATCTTTTGCATGCATAAGGGCTTCAAAAAAATGATCCAATGTCGGGATTTTCTAGGTTGCTCCTAAAGTGAATCTATTTGTATGGAATGATGAGACGAAAACAACATAATCCACACCAAGTTTTCCCAAGATAGAAAAGATTAATTAATTGTGTTGAGTGGATTTATTTATTTTGTATCCCTTTATATGAAAAAGGAGGGACTTGAAATTAATAAACAAGTCCTAGATGTTATCGAAATTCCTCAGATATAAGGAATCCAACTTGACCTCGATCATATGGCCTCTCATCTTGTCCTATTTTCCAAAGAGATCCTTCAACTTTGTTCAAATCTCATCTAGTCTGGTACAAGATTCAATGTGAAACAAAATCTCATGGGACATAGACATACAAATGAGGCCATAGGCCTCATACATGTGGTTGAGATACATGTTCTTCTTGATAGAAAATTTTGGATCCACCTCTGTAGTCATGGTAATCTGGTACAAGCCTCTACATCTGAGTTGATGTAGAATTTTTAGCTTCCACTTAAAGTAGTTATGAGGTGTGAGAAGTATTTCCAGTGCGTAATCCATCTCTTTTGATTACATCTTCCTCATGTACCTGCAAATAGAAAATGGTATGCACTTTATCCCATCAATCAAGGCTCTAATACCGTGAAGTTTTCACAATGAACCTAGCTAGTAGAAAATGAACACACAAAGCTTGCGAGAGAGAAGAGAAGAGAGTAGAATGAAATGGTGGTATTAACTCAATGAGATAATGGTAAAATACATATGATATACTCTACATGAGAAAACTAACTTGCCATAGTAGTGATCTAGAGAGATATAGACACTCACAGACATATTCTAGAGTGAACTACCACCTATTCCTAGTTAATTGACCATGCGATCATAAGTTAGCTGACTAATCACTACTGGAGTGAGGAGAGAATCATGCATGCACATGTTTGGCTCCTTCTTGGTGATGATTCCATAGGGTCTCCACTAATTGAACCTATGCCATAGCACCTTTGTTTGTGGGATATTAAAGAATACCTCTAATTTCACTAGATATTGATAAATACCTCCCAAAATCCTTTTTTTAACCCCCCTCCCAATACATATTTCCAATAAATAAAAAACCTTATTTTTACCAAACACCCCTTTTAATATCCCTCAATAACTATAAAACCCCCTCACCCCATGTCACCCCCCCAATATCTACAATATATTGACTCTATTTTTCACAATTAAAAAAAAAAAATTATGAATGAACGTGATAAGATATTGGTCAACAAGGTGAAGCCCATGTGGATGTTTCTAATGTAAGTGCGCACTCATGGTGATGATACTGAGGTATGCATGCAACACTTGGTGATAATACTAAGTTTTCCATACAAGACCCCACTCCACTAGTCTAACTAAGGTCTATCTAACTCAAAACTGAAGAGGATGTGGCGCCCTCATCTAGGGGAGAATATCTCTAACCAGGGGTGCCCTCAACATAGACTAGTCAACCTAGGAAAATAAATACTAGGTGAGTGTGTAATATCTCCAACATTCAAAACCCTCATAAAGTCCCAATTATACCCTATCGAGTATGTAGAGGACCAATGTATTTGCTAGCACTACTTCAGGCAGAGGCATGGGAAAAATGTATAGGAGTACACCATTGAGTTCAAAAAGATGGACATCGTGCTAGGCATCTCTCCCAAGAACCCAAATGTACTCCTAAAGTATATGGGCATGTACACAGTCATCTATGAAAGAATATAATTCTCTTCAAACCAAGGATGAGGCGTCTATACATGCACATTACCTGGAAAACATAGGCCAAAAGAAGGGGAAGCCAAGTGGTTGTAAGAAGAAAGAGCACCAAGGATATTCCATTGAGGGGAAGAACAAGTTGAAATAGGGAAAAGATAAGAAGACAACAACTAGTACATATTAGTGTAAAGATACCAACAACCATTTCAATCATTGCAAAAATGATGGACACATTGAGGAAAAGTGTTGGAAACTACATCTAGATTTGAACTCGAACAACCACAAGAGGGATGGAAAGAAAAGAAATCGTCTAGCCATAGATTCAAGCCATCGGGTTGAATGTATCTCTGATGTGGATGAAAATATTGTTTGTATATATGTGCAAAAGGAGGTTAATTTGAGTATCCTTCATCAACGGGAAGAGAAGGATATGACCAACCCTTTCCACATCAAGATTAAGGTCAAGAATACCAATATAGATGTTACATTCAACTCTGGTTCATAGGCTAATATCATATCAACGGATCTAGTCAGGGATCTTGGATTGGAGGTTCACGATCATCCTAGCCCATATCCATTGGGTTGGGTAAACAAGGATGTAGAGATCAAGGTAATAAATTAGTGCTAGATTAAATTTGTTGTAAGTGTTGATTTTATAGATGAAGTAGAATTGGATGTAGTACCATTGAAGGTATGTGGAGTAGTGTTTGGAATCCCCTACATGTATATGATGGATGTTGTCTTCATGCGGAGATCCAACCAGTACCACCTCATCGAGGACGATAAATCCTTTATCATCAACATGCACAAAGGAAAATAAAATATTTCATTGGTAAGTGCCAATCAAGCTAAGAACTTGATTAGTTCTAGCAAGAAATATGTTTTTCTTTTCCTAAGGGAAAATCGGTCTGGTGAAGAGTCATTAAAAGTAAATACATCCCTAGAAGGGTGTAATAAGGAGGAGAAAAATGAATTAGAGGAGTTGCTAAAGGCATACAGGGGAGTATTCCAAGAGCCTAAAGGGATGCCACCTTAGAGGGAAGTGGAGAAATAAATCCAATTATTTCCAGACTCCCCCTTGCCAAATATTGGGTTGTATAGACAATACATTCTAGTGACATTCTAGAAGCAAATGAAGTAAAGAAGTAGTTGTAGCAGTTTTTGGAGTCGGGTGTAATTCGACCAAGTACCTCATCTTGGGGGTCACCCATCATAATTGTGCCCAAGAAGGATGGGACTTGGAGAACATGTACTAATTAAAAGGCATTGAACAATATTACATTAAAGAATCGATACCCTTTTCCCAAGATCAATGATCGATTGGACCAGTAGCATCATGCCAAGTACTTTACTAAGCTGGATTTGAAATCTAAATATCAGCAAGTACGATTCAAAGAAGAAGATACTTGGAAGACTACCTTCAAGACAATGAAAGGTTTGTATTAGTGGTTAGTTATTCCATTTAGTTTATGCAACACCTGATAGATTTATGAGACTAATGAATGGTGTTTTATGCCCTTATATAGAACCATTTGTTATTTTCTATTTGGATTATATGCTAGATTATAGTGCTATCTAGGAGGAGCACATATCACATCTTATACAGCTGTTAGAGAGCCTAAAGAAGCACCAATTGTTGTCCAATCTCAATAAATGTGATTTTTCTCAGCGTTATTTGTTGTATCTAGGATATGTGATTGGTGGAGGCAAGCTCAAGATAGATCCCACCAAGATGGAGGCCATCATGAAATGGCCAGTTCCTACCATTGCATAGAAGTTAGGATATTTGTTGTGGTAGCATAGTACTTGTTGAAGTTCATAGCTTCATTTTCAGCAGTAGTTAAGGGAAGTAAGAGTTTCCAGTGGGGGAAGAATCGGTAGAAGGCCTTTGATGAGTTGAAAAGAAATATCAATCAAGCACCAATGCCCACACTATCAAACTTGTAGAATCCCTTCGAAGTGGAGACAGATGCAAGTGGTGATACCATGGGAGAAATCATGATGCAGAGAGGAAGGCATGTCTGTGATCGTTCTAAAGTGTTTCACAAGGCGGTCCTCAACTACCCTACATATGACAAATATATCTATGCATTAGTACAAGTTGTCAAAAAGTGGAAGCATTATTTGATGGCAAAGGAGACCATCATCCACACAGATCTCCAATCGCTTCAATATTTGCAGGCCCAAAGTAAGTTACAATAAACTAGGCACTACAAATGGATGGGGTTCTTACAGCAATTTCATCTAGTCATCAAGTATAAGAAATACAACACAAACAAGTTGGAAGACATTCTTTCAAGTCCACCTACATCCAAGATTACAGCTTTGGGAACTTTGATCCACATGGATCCTTTTACCCATGATGCATACAAAGAGGCATGCGCATAAGATGAGGACTTCAAGGAGGTGTTTCAAAAACTACAGAGCCAAATTCATATAGAAGAAGGTGAAATCAAGGCTGACTATCATTTTTAGAATGGTTTACTCTACAATATCGACAAGCTTTGTGTCCCTAAAGGTGAACGATTGCATCTTATTAGAGAGGCTCACACCCCCAAGGTTGCAGGACATTTTGGTGTTGGGAAGATGGTTGTCAAATTACAAAGGTATGTGTATTGGCCCCGAATGCAAGAAGTAGCATGATATATTAGAGGATGTATACTTTGTTGTACTAGCAAGGCCGGTAACAGGAAGCAAGGTCTATACCATCCCTTACCTGTACCCACTCGACCTTAGGAAAATATTTCCATGGATTTTGTGGGAGGTTTATCAACAACCAAGAAGGTGCATGACTATCTATTTGTGGTAGTTTATAGGTTTAGAAAGATGTGCATTTTCATGACTTGTAAAAATACCATCAAAGGACAAGAAGCAACAAACATGTTCTTTGAAAAGGTCTGGGTGTACTTTGGGATACAAAGGAGCATCATCTCAGATAGGGATACCATATTTCTTAGTTCATTTTGGACCACATTGTGGGAGAATATGGGCACTAAGTTGAAGAGGTATACATCATTCCATCCATAGACAGATGGGAAGATATAAGTAGTCAATGAGAATTTGGTGCAAATTTTGAGGGGTTACAATCATAAGCATCGAAAGACTTGGAATGAAAATATGATCTATATACAACACTTCTAATAAGGCATTCCACACTTTTATTGGTAAGTCACCTTTTGAAACCTACTTTGGATATTTTCCACCTTCACCCTTAGATGTTGTGTATGGGAAACAAAGAGGAATGAGGGAGGACCTTAGATGAGAAGCATTAAAAGTATAAAATTGTGTTGAGAATATTAGGAAAATCCATTTTCAAGTACATAAGACATTGAAGAAGTCACAAGAAAAGTACAAGTCTATATATGACCAACACATAACAGAGAGAACATTTGGAGTGGGAGACAAAGTATCGTTACAAATGAATAAGGAAAGACTACATGGTCCTGGTAAGAATACCAAGGCTCTACAATATGTTCCTTTTTAGTTATTGGAAAAGGTGGGAGATAATTCCAACAGACTCATTCTACCCCTATACATGTGTATTTACTTAGTAGTGAATGTGGAGAATCTCAAACTCTATGAGCCTTCCATGTTGGATTAGGAGGAGGAGTATGTCCTACCTTCCATAGAGGAATTAGCACTAGATGCTCAGGAAGAGTTGGAAGAGGACACTTTTTTGTAGAATAGGTACATAACTACAAGATAGGGGTAACATGACCTTTGACAAATTGGGTTCAAAGGACAACTTCCAAGAAAAGTAAAATGGTACTCTAGGGAGAAGGTTGAGGAAAAATTTCCTCACCTCATTCAGTAAATATTTTGGGGACCAAAATCCTCCCTAAATGGGGAGGTATGATTTGTATTGTATCATTATATATTTTTCATCTATCTCTATGCTTTATGGGTGAAAAAATTAGAGGAATCAACTTGTAGAGCCATTTTAGCAACTAGTCAAAATTTGGAAATTTGGGTCCAAAAAACCATATAAAATCTTATGGATCCATTTTGAGGCATAAAATTAAATTTTTGTATGGTGCAAACCTTACTATGGAGCCATATTTCTATATTATACACATGGATTCCTTTCCAACGATGCAAGAATCACATCAATTGGAGTTTGTATGCGAAAGTTATGTCTCCCACAAGTTGACCTATCATACTGATCACCATGGTGCGAATGGATGCCACATTATCTTCCATTACTTAAACGTGCGGGGATAGATATGTAGTGGATTTTCTAAGAACATTATAGAAGTTCCAAACTTGATCACTAATTGAGGGTTGAGGAATTCAATTCCCTAACCCTAAATGATTATCGAGCTATGTTAAATATCGAGTCGTTATGTGGAGAAGGGGTTCCATTCTATGTTATTGTATTTTGTTCCATAGTAGAGTAGAACAACTGGGAGTGGGAAAATTAGAGAGAATAAAATAGGGGGTTAATGTTCTATAGCAGCCTAACAGTCCATAGGTCTCAGGTAACTCTATAGAGAGTTCCTTCTCCTTTGTACTTGCATTATCTCCATACCAGAGAAAACAGAGTAGAGCAAATCTTTGTGTTATTTTTTGGATGGTGTGTGATTGTATTTTATTGTTATATATTTTCCACATTTTATCTATTTCATGCATAAGCATAAAATTAGTAACTAAAGATTTTGAAATCTAAAGGATTTTAACCTTTATAGTGTAGATTTCAGTTTTATTTATCAAATTTGTTGTGGCACTGTTCTAGTGGAATATCCACGGTAATTTACAGATCATTAGCTATACACAAAATTCATGTATTGTTACTCACTATCAATACCAAAATTACAGATGGATAAGGCTCAGAGACACATTCACTCAGTGTGGACAAGCTCCTTGACTCTTTCTTCCTTCTTTCACAACAACCTTCATTGTTTTAATGAGATATCTTTGGAAGGCCAACCATCACAATGGTTTGTTTCCCCTTCCAATTTTTCCAAAGAGACAAAATAAAATAAAATAAAATAAACAAGGATATTCTTATTATAGAATTTACATAATGTTTGACAAAGATCTAATTCAAATCAAATTTACATATCAATCTTCAGATAGCTCCACCTAAAGGATGGAGGAGTCTAAGCATGAAGATTTTATGGGATCTGATTTTGATGATACTAATACATGTATAGGTATCCTAGATCATAGTGACAACTTTCATGGGGAAGATCCCAAGAATATACCAAGAAGATACCAAAGTGGTGGCACAACACCATTAGAGATGTTCAGGTAGGGTGAAATGATCGAGGGATGATCATCAAGAGGTAAGAGTAAACAATAACTAAACATAGTTAACTTTTCTTTGATAGCCAATGTTCAGGAAGTATATGAGCCATACGTGTTCAAGGAGGAAAAAGGGAGATCTGAATGGAAGAAGGCCATGGAAAATTAACATCAAATTCTAATGAAAAATCAGACTTGGGATGTCACAAATCTTCCATTGATGGCCAATGTTCAGGAAGTATATGAGCCACACGTGTTCAAGAGGAAAAAGGGAGACCTGAATGGAAGAAGGCCATGGAAACTGAACATCAAAGTCTAATGAAAAATCAGACTTGGGATCTCACAAATCTTCCACCAAGGAAGAAACCCATTGGCTACAAATATGTATACAAGGTGAAATACAAGTTAGATTGCACACTTGACAAGTACAAGGCATAGTTGGTTGCAAAATTGTTCACTAAGCAAAAGGGAATTGACTATGAGAAGACATTTTCTCCTATAGAAAAGATGAGCACCATATGATTAGTTATATCCATGGAAGCACAGTTTGGCTTGAAATTGCATCAGATGGATGTGAAGAGTTCCTTACTAAATGGAGATTTGGAGGAAGAGGTCTGCATGTATCAACCATCGGTGTTTCAAGTTCCAAGGAAGGAGCATATTTTTTGCATATCAAAAAAGGGTCTATATGGCCTGAAACAAGCACATTGAGCATGGTACATTAAGAATGATAGGTACATGGATGAATAAGGTTTAAAATGTAGTCATTCATATTCCATTATATACGTCAAAGGCATTGGTAATAATATCATTCTACTAGTAATTTATGTAGATGACATCATTATTACAGGTAGTGAGGCAAGTGATATTGAATAGATCAAATCTAATATGTGTAAATATTTTGACATGACTGATCTAGGCATCCTACATTATTGTCTAGGTGTAGAATTTTGGAAAACAAGTAGTAGCATTTTTGTCTTACAACCAAAATATGTCAGGAGTTTGCTTGATAGCTTCATAATGACAAATTGCAAAATTTCATCTACACCTATGGAGAAAGGGATGAAACTCTTATCCAAAACCAACTCTAAGGTAGTTAATGAGTTAGTATATAGGCAACTAGTGGGGATATTGATATATCTTATAACCACTAGGCATGATTTGAGTTATGTTGTGAGTTTTGTTTCCATGTTTATGATAGCATCAAAGGTGGAGCATTGGACTATAACAAAGAGGGTGTTGAGATATGTGAAAGGGGAACTTGACTTTGGAATTTTATATTATAGAATCAAAGGCCCTAGGTCATGTGGCTATACAAATTCAGATTGGGTAGATTGTGTGGATGATAGAAAATCAACTTCTGGATATGTATGCAATCTTGGCATAGGTGCAGTCACATGGACCAGCAAGAAGTGGCATGTAGTAGCCCGTTCATTAATAGAATTAAAATATTGAGTGGTGAAAGGAGCATGCAAGGTAGTTTGGCTCAAGAGGATGTTTTCAAACATGAATGTGCAACAGAAAAATCCAACAACTTTATTCAATCGAGGGGTGCTCAAAGAAGCCAAGAATCTAGTCTTCCACAAGCATACCAAGCATGTTGAGAGACAATTCCACTTCATGAGAAAACTTGTATAAAATGGATCCATTGAGTCACAGTATTGTCCCACGGAGAACCAAACTGCATACATTTTCACCAAGTCTTTGCGTCCTAAAAAACATGTAAACTTCTAAGCTAAGCTTGTTGTAGTTAGTAGATTGAGCATTAAGAGAGGGTTTTAAAGTAAATGTCATATTATACTGGTCAATTAGATTTAGACATAAGCATTAATAAATTCACTTCAAATACAGGTTATTTTATAATAATAATAATAATCTAATTTTAAGGTCACGACCAAAATAGACACTAAATTGGTGTATGAGACCCCCTTGTTTGTGGGACAAGGGACCCCCTACAACAATTTGATTGTTAAAGTCTACGGAGGTGTACATACCCTGTCCCTCCATGGATTTGAGCCTGTGACCTCCTAATAGGAAACAAGTGTTCTTAACCATCATCCCCACTCAATATTTTATGTTTTATTACACTTTAGTGTGTTTCTCAATCTATCCCATATCATAAAGTGGATTGACTTAACTAGTTTGTAACCCTTTATAAGAAAGATTTGTCTTTCTCATTATGAATGCAATCTTAGTTTCCTTTCAATTTATTTTTCTTTCATATTATTGTTATATCTTCATATTCCTAATGAGATCAATCACATCTACTTCACTTTGTTGTCTTGAACAATATTGCAATATGATTTCCTCATGCACAGTATCAAACCAAAGCTTTGCAAACTAAGATTTCTCTCAAGCACAAACACCCAAAACAAAAGGCATCCAGGAAGGAACAAATCCATTTAAAGTAATGAACGCCAAATTGTATTCCAACGGTGGCCAATTGATCTCTCAACTCAATTATCATGGTTAAGTGGCTCACCGCGGTATCTGTTTTCTCATACAAACAACCGAAATCGTGTTTCTCAAAAGATTTAGTTGAGAAACATAAGAGTTTTGAAACAACTCAACCAAGGCTCAAAACATGTCCTTACTTATATTCTTCTCTACAATGTGAGGAATGAAATGGTCCTTCACTAAATCAAGAATGATCCTCTAAGCCTTGGCTTCCTTCTTTTGATGAGCATCCAACTATGTTGGATCAGTGGGTTCTCAAATCACTTTCTCAACATAGTCCCAAAGTTCGGCTTCCTCCGTAAGTATATGTAGCCTAAGTTTCCATGGAACAAAATTTGAAGCCTCTTCCAACCTATCTCACTCTATAAGACCGAGAACCAACTTAAACATCTTGAAACAATCCTCAAGTGCACAAATAAGTAATAGATGAAGTAGATAAAACCTTTTCTAGGGTCCAAGTGTTTCTCTCAAGCAACCTATGGTTTCACACCCAACAACCTTAACAAGGTTGAGCACCTCTCCCAGGTACAACACAACTGAAATACCAGCTCTATCTTACACCTAGAGTGATCTCAACCACAAAAGCTTAGATACCATGTAGAAATTTCCTCTATCTAGGGAAACTAATGGAACTTAAAAAAATTCAATCATTTCCTAAAGGTTTCCCAAATATTAACCCTATCAATTTTCAGACTTAAGGTTATTATAAAATATAAATAAAACAATAGACAATATTTCACCTCTTAACAACCCCCATCCACTAGGAAATTCAAGAGAAAAGATACCAAAGTGTGCCAATAATTTTCATCCCTCTATGGCATTCTTATCATGCATAAAACATACATGAAATTCATGTTATGACAGTTGTAAATACAACAATAAATCTATCATATCTTCTTCAATATTAATGTTAAATCACTTACCAATTTTAGCCTTAACTTATGTCAAATCAACAAAACATATAAGTGTTGGAAATTACCAAACCATGAAGAAATATGTGGTTGAAAATTTAATTTTCAATTGAGACAATTTTGGATAGCTAAAAACTTCATATACATGTATGAAGTTGAAATTCGTGTACATACCATAGTCTTATCCCAAGGCTAGTACAATCCTTCCGCTCTCCAAAACCCTAGATAGGGAAAACCAAGAAAACCCTAACTCTGCAAAAGATACTCCACAAACTAGCATCAACACTAGAAAGCCTCCTTGGCAAGATGTCTCATCTTCCCCACTCCAACAAGTACAATCTACGATTTAATCACAAAACCCTAGCTCCAATGTCTTAAAGGGATGAAATGTTAACCCTAGTATTCAAGATGCTCCAAAGGCTCCACAAAAACCTAGCACCTCCAAGACAAGAGAGAGAAAGTTCAAAGACAAAGCTCTAAGAGAGAGTGTGAGACTAGTACTCTTCTCTTAGTCACATATCTAACACAAGAGTGATCAAGAAAGAGAATGGTAAAAGGATTCCCTCCTTCCTCTATATATATGAGAGATAAGGGAATCCAATGAAGCATATGTGGGCCTAAACCCTTACATGCAACCTATAGAGCCACAAGTAAGGCTCACACATATGGTGTGCTACACTTCAAGGGTACACATCTCAAGCTTCAAGGTGATGTAATACACAAGAAAATTTCCAATACAAGGGTGTTCCATGAGATGTGTCAAGTGTTCCTCCTACAAACCTCCAATGACTCCAATGATCCTCATAAGCCATGTGCTCCACTAGGCCCACTCTGCCTGCATGAAAACTGCCATAACCGAGGTGTGCCCAAGTCAACTCCACACCTCCATGCAAGCATCCAAGCTACCTCATGTTGTCTAGGTCTCAATGCCCTCTTCTTGAATGCCAATCACTCCCCCAATGTAGGGTGTTTTCCAAGCAAGCAACCTCCTTCATGTGGCCAACATGTAGAATGCCACCAAGTTTCCTAAATATCTCCAATGCCCCAAGGAAGAATGGAATGCAAACACCTAGCGGAGGCTAAGCAACCATTAAGTCATCTACAATGTCCAAATCCATAATTGACCATTTTGGGGCTAAGCATACACCATGTACCCTAAATCTCATGAAACACCTCCAAACATGATGTAAACACTTTCAAAATAACCTCAAAAACTAACATTATATGCTTGGAAAAGTGTGCTCTAAAAGTTATACTTGTTGACCTTGAAATACACTTGTTTGATGTTTTGTTTTTTTTGTTACCTTTGTGTTGTTTCATATATATATATATATATATATATATATATATAATTCATCCTTAACGTTGAAAGTTAACGAGAAATAAATTCAAAAAACCTAAAATTGAAATGGAATTTATGACATACCATATAAAGAAATTCCAACATAACTTTAACTTTAAAATCCATAACTTTAACTTTACAATCCATAGAAAACAGTAAACCACCCAATTACTTTAATAAGTTCATTTTAAACATGCATAAGTTCATTTTAAACATGCATAACTGTACTCATGCACTAGAATCAAATCAATGATAAAAACAACTAAAAGCTTTTGCAAGTTATTATTAACAACATATAAAAATGTTTTTGTAAACTTCAATGTTAAAATCCTTGAGTTGGGCACATTTCCAATGCTATCATATTAGGTCCATCACAATGTCGAGCACAGTTTCAATGCTATCATATTAGGTCCATCATAATGTCGATCCAACCAAATTATGATTTCGATCTTTCTTTACATATCTTGGGTTACTCAAGGCAGTAATTACACTCTCAAGATTATGTCGGTGTTACATTGACATCAATCCCAAGGAATCCTTCAAACTTATGAAAATAATACTTTATCTTGTGGTCTTTTAGTTAAGGGTGTATGTATCGCAAAATCAAGCCATGTTTATAAATAGGGATGATTTTAAGGATGGAGATTTATTTTAAAATGTAGAAATTTTGGAGAATTTTACTAATCCTTCATATGCCAACTATAAATGTCTGGCGATATTTTTGTAAAAATATTCAAATTTTTAAGGATTTTATATAGATTTTAGAAAATTTTGGCTATTTTTAAGGTAAAATAATTTTATCCTATAGAATTTGGGCGAATTATTTTTAAAATAGTAAATCTCTTTTTTTGAAAAACCATGGAAAATTAGCCCATGAGCAAAATTTAGCCCCTAAAATCATCACTATTTATAAACCTCTTACACATACTCAACCCACATATTAATTTTATGTTTATAAACCTCTTGCACATACTCAACCCACATATTAGGTTTAGAGGTCAAACTCATAAAATATTGCCTCAAATTTAAATTGAATCATTTTCTTTACTTTTGGTTACAAATTGAAAATGCTCTCTTGTTATGCTCATTCACCATTGTTTGACAATATAGAATTATGACAACAATATTTTGACTATGTTTACATCATATCAACATTACCATTTCTTATTGCTAGGGTCAATCCTATATTATATCATTTATTATATTTAGGTTTAAGGTTAATATAATCAATGAAAGCTCATAAAAAATTTAGTGAAAGCATTTCACTTTTTGAGTTGTGTATATATACACTAACTCTTATTTGTTCTCATTTGTAATATTCATTGAAGTGAAAAAAATTTTGTTAATAAAGTATTGTGCTCTCTTGTGCTTATATTTCTCTTTCTAGCGTACTTATGCATGGATTATTTTTCTCTCTAGCACATTCATGTTTGGTATATTTATCTCTCTAACGTACTTACGTTTGGGTTTACTTTATCTCTTTAAAGTTATTTTGCCTTAGCATTGTTTTATTCTCTTATCATAAAATTAGGGTTTTATTGGTTGGTTCCATTCAATCATGTCTCTTGTATGAATCTCAAAATTTGTTTCCATTATCAACATCATAAAGAATTACTTTACAAAATACCTTACACTAACATTCATATCATTCATCATAAGAAATTATCATAAGAAAACAAAGAAAGATTTACATGTTAAACACAAACATTTATAATGGGAAACAACCTCACGAAGAAAACCCATCTCCAAAGGTAGATAACCTATCTTTATTCATACATAAGCTTAATACATTGTTTAGTGCATAGCTCACTTGTGCCTCATATAATACTTATGATTTACAATAAGAGATGATTGATTGTTTACCTTATGTTGTCCTCTTTATCTATAGATGTTGTAATCTCAACACATTATGAATTGACATTACTAATTGACTCATTTTCAACTATACAAAATAATCAGAAGGAAAACCAGTGTTTTTGGCATAAAATCCAGTAAGAATAGTTTTGGATTGATAGAATTGCATATATTATATGGTAACATTGTATAATTCCGTTACAATAAGGGTATTCAAGGGTGTTGATTAAGTCTTCTTATTTGTCAAAAAAATTAAAAACAGACTAAAGTTATTGTACATGTATGTAGGATATATTGTAATTACTTTTGAGTCAAAAGTTTTTGACTTTCAATTAGTTGGTAAATTTTTAAATCAACTTCCAAAGTTTAACATTTGAATCTAAAAAATAATCATTGTAATTGTATTATAAAATCATTTATTTATTATATAATTGGTTGAAAATGTTAAAATCACAATTTTTTGTGGTTTTGGTACCTTTTGTCAGATCAAAAATTAAGAAAAAACATAAAAATGCCATGTAATCTCTTATTATTACTATCAATCTCTTTCTTAAATACACTGGGAGATTCAATAATAAAAATATATTTTTTTCTAATAATATACAACTATTATCTATTATTTTAATTCAAAATTTTAATCCATACATCTATCCAATTAAACCTTATTACATTCTTGCTCTCTGAATCAAACATTTACTTACATAACTATGATAACCAATTGAAGAAATAATTCATTGTTTGATTTTTTTTAATAGTTGCATGTTAACACCACAATTTCTCAATCACTCCACCCACTAACATGCATGGGCGGGCACTTCCCCACTTCTTCCCCCACCACAATGGGAAGGACCCGGACAGCCAATATGGGAAGAATTACTGGATGATTTTCCTTTGTTCAGATCCTAGTTAGCCTTTGTTCAGATCCCGGCGTGGGCTAAAAACAACGACTCAAGGAACCATCCCATCCATCAGGGGGCATGGCCCGATTGAGAAAGAAAGAATCGGGGGAGATCAGGAGGTCGAGGGATAATAACGAGGGGAGGATACGAATGGATGGGAACAGCCGCGGGTAAACCAATCAGAAAACCGGTGTTATAATTATTATATAATATAATTTTTCTAAAACTTTTCTTTACCATTTATTCTCATATGATTTTTTTTTTTTTTTACTAATATTTCATTGAGCAGTGGAAATGTCCCTAAAACTTTTTTTAAAATAAATTAGTACAATTTTTTTTTTAAAATTGTGAAATCTTTTCAGTAATCCCATTTCTCCCTAGTTAAAACATTATTATTAAGTGTTTCACTAATATTTCATTGAGCAATAGAAATGTCGCTAATTTTTTTTATTAAATAAATTAGTACAATTTACTAATTTAAAACATTGTACTAATTTATTTAAAACATTGTATTAATTTTTTTTTAAATTACTGAAATCTTTTCAGTAATCCCAATCCTCCCTAGTTAAAACATTATCATAAAGTGATTGATTGACTTGGTCCATTTACTTAATTACTTAATTCGTCTTTCTTAATATTTTTAATATTTACAATTTTATTAAGTTATTTATGTTTGAAATAAAATTAATAATTATTCAATAATATATATAATTTTTAATTATTTTTTATAATAAAAAAATTATTCTTAAAAGTAATAATAATTATTTTTTATAATAATAATATATATAATTTTTAATATTTTTAATATTTACAATTTTATTAAGTTATTTATGTTTGAAATAAAATTAATAATTATTCAATAATATATATAATTTTTAATTATTTTTTATAATAAAAAAATTATTCT